>PVLC010007456.1:0-63301 GCA_004027655.1 Graphiurus murinus | reverse complement strand
ACTCACTGAACTGAAATTGAGAGGGAGGGAGGGCGAGGGAGCGGGGTGGGAATTGGGGAAAGGGTCAGATGAGAAATGTGTGCACACATTTCAATTATCAATTTGCACCTAACAAAAATGTATATATACAAAGCATGAATTATTACAATAAAAAAAATAGGGCTGGGGGTATAGTTTGGAGGTAGAATGCCCCTGAATTCAATCCCCAGTACCACAAAAAAAAAGATACAAAGCAGACCTTCCCCCCAAAAAATGCTGGTGATATAAAAATAAGAATAAAATCTAGCAATAAGACTATAATTCACCAACAAAAGCATTTCTTTTTCGCAGTACTGGGGATTGAACCCAGGGGCATTCTATCTCCGAACTACACCCCTAGTCCTATTTTTTATTCTTTATTATGAAACAGGGTCTCACTAAGTTGCAGAGGGCCTCACTAAGTAGCTGAGGCTGGCTGCAGACCCAGATCCTCCAGTCTCAGCCTCTCGAATACTGAGATTACAAGCATGCACCACCACAACAAAAGCATTTTTTAAAAATTAAAAAAATAAAATAGGGCTGGGGTAAGCTCAGAAGTAGAATGCTCATGGGTTCAATCCCCAGTACCAAGGGAAGGAGGGAGGGCAAGAGAGAGAGCACTGCTATATGCTTGGCACTGTGCAGACCCACTCTACGTATTGTCCTCCCATCCCAGGACTTCTCCAACACTGCCTGGCATGAGGTGGTGCTGTGTCCCCACTTTACAGTGAGGCAAAGGAGCTAGCCTGTGTCACAGACCCAAGGACACTGCCACAGGCCTGTATGACCAGATTCTGCACCCTTGCTCCCCACTGCAGTCTCCCTAAAGAATTCCCCTTGAGGTAGGTAAGAACCACATGACTGAACTACCCACTACAACTTCAAATTTAGCAAGTTCTCCTTTCTTGAAGCTTTTTGGACTAAATGTACACTTCCTAACACTACTCCACTGTGCCCCCACCTCAAGACTCAGCTTATAAATTGATTCATGTCTTTATGACAGTATTGAGTGCAAAGCACCTGCCCCCACTGGTTGCCTTTTGTTTCCTGTTTAAGCTTGGGCCAAAGAGATATTAGATACTCATATTCATTCATATTCTTTCTCCTCTTCCTCCTTCTTTGTCTCTCTCACTTTCTCCTTCTCTCTCTCTCTCTCACTTTCTCCTTCTCTCTCTCTCTCTCTCTCTCTCTCTCTCTCTCTCTCTCTCTCTCTCTCTGTCGTACTGGGGATTGAACCCAGGAGCATCCTATCTCTGATCTACCCCTACTCCTAGCCCTATTTTCATTTTGAAACAGGATTTAAGTTGCTAAGGATCTCCTTTATTTGCCAAAGCTGGCCTCCAACCTGCAATCCTGTCTTGGCCTCACAAGTACTGGGATTATAGGCATGTGCCACCAGACCTGGCTGAGATATTTTCTCTTAAATAACTGGTTAGTGGGAGCCGGGCGTGGTGGCGCACACTTGTAATCCCAAGTACTTGGGAGGCTGAGACCAGAGAATCTGGGTTCGTAGCCGGCCTCAGCTACTTAGTGAGGCCCTCTGCAACTGAGTGAGACCCTGTTTCAAAATATAATTTAAAAAAAAGGACTGGGGGTATAGCTCGGAAGTAGAATGCCCCCAAGTTCAATCTCCAGTACCACAAAAAAAAAAAAAAATAGCCAGTGGGGTGCAGGGGATAACAGAGGGGAGAATCAATGCTTCGACTCACATAAAGAGATGCCTTCTTTTCAGGGCACTAGAAGTGATCCCTCCATTAGAAATGTAAACATGTTGCTGATGTCTAAAATGCTTTCTTCCTACTGAAACCACTCCACCTACTGATCCCCTACACATGCACCCCAGAAGGGATTCTGGCACACGCTGTGGGCTCTGCTTCCCCTGCTGGAATTGAGATACATTTTCCCATTTCTGGACCTTGAACAAAATCAGGCTGTCAGGATACGATGGGCTCTGTAGACCTTAGCGCCCATAGCTTGGCCAAAGACCTTCCTTCACATGTAACAAAATGTATTCAGAGTTGTAAACCCCACATCTACAAGCACACATTTGAATCACTGCCCATTCATAAATAGATACTACCTGGAGAGGATAAAATTGCAGTATCTCCTAATGAATCATTCAAACCCTTCAACATGACCCTTAAGTGGTCCAAATAAAAGATAGTCACTGGTTTTTACAAATGGCATTTATTTCCTAAATGACACTGGACTGTAATCATGGCATGTTATTTGCCTTCCAAAAGCAATATAGCTTTCTAATAGAAGAAAGTATCTTTTCATCATTTCTATTCTATTGTTGGCCATTCATCTTCCTACTATTTGAAGGTACATGTTTACCAAAGATCAGAATTCAGCAGTTCACAGAAGATTTTCCAGATTTTAGTGCAAGTTAATTTTTCCCTAATATGAGGGATTTTGATAGAATGTTCGCAGGTATCTAGTGCTCGGTAAAATCTTATCTCAAATGTCATATTTATAGATCTTTAGGGCTGACTGCTCCAGGTGGGGATGCCTCAATGCTGAATTTTTTAAGCAATAGTGTATTTGTATGCACATAAAAATATAGTCAATCAGTCTCAAGATCTATAGGAGAGAAAATGCATTAACTTCACACACACACCAAAAAAAAAAATCCTAGATGGCAGCAACAGAAAATGGAAAATCAAGTACAGTGTCTTGATTCAGAGATTTTGAATCTGATAAACCTACACCACATTGTTTATTTTCAAGCTTGAAGACTTAGCTTGCATGTATAGGTTTTCTATGATCTACAGTTAAAATGCTTTACATACAAATAATTAAACATTTATATTAATTGGATCACAAAGGTGAACTTGGTGGGCTATTTACTTGAGCTGATCTCATTGAGGGGAGGACAGCCAATATTGCTGCATTTGATCTGACTCCACTGGCATTTCTTCTGTTATTGCTATTAACCAATTTCAAAGTAGATGAGGCTCAAAGTTTGTAAACAGATTATTATCCAAAAGGCAATTTTATTTCGCTTGGAATGACTTTATGTAATTTGGACCCCTGTCCAGATGCTCTTGGCCTGGTAGCAGAAAGTGGTTTTATTTGTTAATTTGTTCTTTTAGAGTTTCTATAGCTGGTCTTTAAATAGAACAATTTAGCATTTTGAGGAAAAACAAACTCTGCGCTATCCAAGAACATAATTGAAAACTACCCCGAACCCATGCAGGATAATTACCTTTCAAAACATTTCCTGGTGCTTGACATCATAGTGGTAATTGCTTAATGATATGATAATTTCATTACGTAGGGATTACAACGGCAAAATGATGTAAGTTGGAGGACCTGGAAATTAAGTTACACTGAAAACAAAACCTTTTTTATGCAAGTTTAAAGCACTGGTTTCAATGTTAAATTACACTTAATCTCACTCAATTTTTGTACGAATAACATTGTTAGTAGTTTTTAAATTCATCCATTTAAAGCTTTGGTTAAAAAAAAAAAAAAAACTGTCTTAGTCACCATGGCTAAAATGCATGTGGTTCTGCTTCCATCGTGATGTGTATTGGAGCAAATGCATTTCTGTAGCAGCTATTGCTCCAGTTTGTATGCGTTATACACGGAACTTCTGCTAATGAATTGGATCCATCTTAATTCCTTTGCAGTTGGGTATGATAAAGACCCACGACCCATTACAATGGTTATTTTCATTTTATTGTTTTATTTTGTTTTTATTGGTGTAATCATACATCCTGATGAAGTTTGGGGTAACAGAGGCATACATGCACACAGCATTCGTTAAGCCCTCCCCTCATTCCCACCCCACTCCCTCTCCCTCCCCACCTTCCTGTTCTCAACACAGTGATTGGCTTTGATAAGTTTGTGTATGTACATCATGTCTATTGAGGTGTTTCCCTCTTCAAGTCTTCCTCCCCCCTCCCATCTCCCTCAGGTCCCTTACTTAACTCCACTAAGGTTTCTCCTCCTTTGTCTGGAGTCCCTCCTGTGTCCCAATTTCCCCCTAGCTTCCACATATGAGGGAGAACATCTAACCTTTCACTTTTTGTGACTGACTAATCTTACTTCACATATTATTCTCCAGTTCCATCCATTTCCTTGCAGATGACACAATGTTTTTCTTCTTTATGGCTGAGTAGAATTCCATTGGGTATATATCCCATAATTTTGTAATCCATTCATTTGTTGATGGACATCTTGGCTGGTTCCATAGTTTGGCAATTGTGAATTGTGCCACTATAAACATAGATACACATGCACCACTATGGTAGTCTGGTTTCAGTTCTTTTGAGTAAACACCCAGGATTGATATAGCTGGGTCATATGGTAGGTTCATTCCCATTCTTTTGAGGACCCTCCACACTGTTCTCCAAAGTGGTTGTACTAATTCACAATACCACCAACAATATATCAAAGTTCCTACTTCTCCACATCCTCACCAGCATTTATTATTATTTGTGTTTTTAATTATTGCCACTTTAGTTGGGCTTAGGTGAAATCTCAGGGCAGTTTTGATTTTCATCTCTCTAATTGCTAATGATGTTGGACATTTTTTCATATATTTATTGGCCATTTGTATTTGTTCTTTTTTGAAGTGTCTATTCACTTGCCTGGTTTTTTTATTGGGTTATTTGTTTTTATTGGTGGTGAGTTTCTTGAGTTCTTTGTACATTCTGGATATTAGTTCTCTGTCAGAGGAGTACCTGGCAAAGATCTTCTCCCATTCTGTCAGCTTGCTCTTGAGATTCTTGATAGTTTCCTTTGCTCCACAGAAGCTCTTCAGTTTAATTCAATCCCAAATATTAATCCTCATTTTAATTTCTTGTGCCTTTGGAGTTTTATTGTGTTGCAGGAGACTCGGTTTCCCCCTAGTTCCCAAGACAGGATTTCCAGAAGCCTTATTTGCCGATAAATAGCTCAGTTGACAAACTCATGGATCTGAGCCTCGAACAAAGGGCTCACGTGATTCTTATACCCTCAGTCTCTCACTTTGGAGAGGGCAGGGATAAATTTGAGATTTAGTATACCTAGCATAAGCAAGGCACTTAAGTTACATACCATCCCCCAGCTCTCTCCAGTCTTTTAACTGGCTCTCTTATTTACATTAAAGAGAGCTCCTGGATCATGACTCTGGGTTGCCAAAGAAATAATTCCCTTATCTTTTAGAAGTGTCTGCTCACTTGCTTTCGGGAAACTAGAGGGAGAGGTTGGAGAACTCTTACTTTTGCCCATCTTAGATGTAAACTAACAATATTTCTAAGGCTCTGACTGGGTTTCCCACCTCAGTTGAGAAGGTTTTACCCATGCGTATATGTTGCAGTGATGGTCCTATGCTCTCTTCAAGTAGCTGCAAGGTCTTTGGTCTAATTTCCAGGTCTTTTATCCATCTTGAATTGACATTTGTACAGGGTGAGAAGGTGGGATTTATTTCCATTTTTCTGCATATGGATAACCATTTTTGCCAACTTCATTTGTTAAAGAGGCTATCTTTTTTCCAGTGTATGTATTTGGCCCCTTTGTTAAAAATCAATTGGCTATAAGTGTATGGATTTGTATTCTGCTCCCTTGGTCTATGTGTCTGCTTTTGTGCCAATGCCATGGTCTTTTTATTACTATGGCTTTGTAGTATAGTTTGAAGTCAGGTATTGTGATGCTTCCTGTGTGGTTCTTATTGCTGAGAACTATTTTGGCTATTCTGGGTCTTTTGTTGTTACAAATGAATTTAAGGACTTTTTTTTACTAGAACTTGAAAGATTCCAGATTGGTTGTAAAATGTATAGAGTTTTCCACTTTAATAGTACTAGCTTAAAATTTTATCTTTTTGTAAAGAACAGGCACAGAGTTCACTAGACAGTTATATAGCATATAATTCTTATGTGCCCAAAGTCATTCCCCACAAGATATTAATGGAGTGAAGACAAGAGATAAAATGGCCAATCCCTGAGAGAGTGTGACTCTTCATCATTTACCCTAGTGACAGGCAATTTTAAAATTATACCTGATGGAAAAATCAATTTTATGTTTTGAAACATATGTTATTTAGGGTCTAAGGACTCTTTTTAGTCAAATATTAGTTCATCTTAGTGTCCTATGTAAAACTAGTTGGGGGCTTTGGGTTTCATTCACATCCACTAATTTTTTTTTCTTTTGGTAGTAAAAAAATTGAACAGTTTTCAGTAGGGAATAAGGTGTGAATGAACACACCCCTTTCTTGTCTAACTCAGATATTCTATATTTTCCCTGATTATGATTATAACAGCATCTATTGAATACTCATTGAATTATCTGTGTATTATTAAGGACACATATTTGGTCCTTGTTGGAACTGACAGATACTGATATTATCCTCCCTTTATGTATAGGCTTGGAGCAGTGAATTCTTCCCAATGTCCAACAGCTACAATGTAGCAGAAATACAATTTGGACCCAAGTCTGTCTGACTCCATTGTCTAAATGTCATACTTCCTGCCTGCATACAAAAGCCTTTTCTTCATATTTTAGATGTAACAGTACTTCTGAGTTATTTTTTTAAAAAACTATAGTTTATACTTCATGATTTAGTTTGTTATAATTACTATTTTCAACAGTAATAGTAACTATTTCTTACTGAACTACTATTTATACCATGCTGTAATATTACCAGTATCCAATTTAATCTTCCACTAAACCCTATGCAATAGGCATTGTGAATATCATTTTATAAACAAGGAGACCAAGGTCCAGCTAGGTGAATTAACCTGTAGCCAACCTGCAGCTATTCAGACAATAAACAGTAGAGCTCCTTTTTATTGCCAGGTATGTTGGATCTTAGAGCCCCTGAGTAGTCTCAGCCCCCGCAGTAGTGACTCCCAGTGTAACTGCTCACTCATCTTTAATGGCTGCTTTTGTTCATGTTTGTATGTCACATCCACAACTAGATTATGTCTCACTCAGTCACATAGCCATGTGTACAAAAGACTTATTGAAAAACAGATTTTGTCCAGTGCTCTAAAGTAGCCCCAATGTTGAAGGGATGGTAGATCATATATATGAAAGTAAAGGGTGTGTACATTCTGATTCCATGTGAATGTGTGGCCTAAAGGAGGTCAGTAATCTTCAATATGGAATGACAATTTCAAAATAAATGTTTAGCCTCTCCCACTTAGAAGCAGAAGGGTAGAGGCAGGGCCATGGGGACCACTCTTATGATAACAGAGAAAATAAAAGAAAGGCAGTCTTCCTTCTCTGATTTCCATGAGTGTGTGTGGTGTGTGCATGCTAGGCTCTTCCACTGAGATACACTTCATTTCCTGATCTCAATTAGAAATAATGTACTCAGGTCAGCTAATATGATTAATCCATCGTGGCCATCAGCAAAGTCCCAAAAGCTCATCAAAGTTGCTTGGAGGGATGGTTGGATCTGTTTGCCTGTTCAATGCAGATTGATACAAGTGGCTGCTCCAGTCCTCACATTATCCTCCCCTAGAGGACAGACACATAGACCATTGGAATAGAAGATACACAGACAAATCTTCATCCTTATATCCAGTTAATTTTTGACAAAGTTTCCAAAAAAATACACTGAAGAAAGCCTTTTCAACAAGTGGTCTTGGGAAAACTGGATATCCATATATAAAAGAATGAAATTAAACCCCTATCTCTCACCCCGCACACAAGTCAATTCAAAATGGATAAAAGACTTAAAAATTAGACTAGAAATTGCAATTGTTAGAATAAGATGTAGATGAACTCTCTAGCATTCGAGCATTAGTAGAGACTTCCTCAATATGACCCCCAAAGCTCAGGAAATAAAAATCAAAAATTTGATGAGATGGCATCAAATTAAAAAGTTTGAGCTAGACGTGATGAAACGGGGAGGCTGAAATGGGAGGGTCACAGGTTTGAGGACAGCTTCTACAACTTAGCAAGACCTTGTTTCAAACAAAAACTTTAAAAAGGCTGGGAATATAGCTCAGAGGTAGAATTCCCCTGGGTTCCATCCCCAGTACCACAGAAACAAAAAATAGTAGTAATTAAAAAGCTTCTGTGCAACAAAGGCAACAATCAAGAATCTGAAGAAAAGAGCTTACAGAATGAGAGAAAATCACTGCCAGGTATGCCTCTGATAGAGAACTAATATCTGTAATATGAAAAGAACTAAAAAAACTTGACACCAGAAAAACAGATACCCAATTTGAAAAATGGGCAATTGAACTGAATAGACAATTCTCAAAAGAAGAAATGCATATTGCCAATAAGTACATGAAAAAATATTCAAGATCTTAGCAATCAGGGAAATGCAAATCAAAAGCATACTAAAATTTCATCTGACTCCAGTTAGAATGACAGTCATCAAGAATACAAACAATAATAAATGCTGGCAATGATGTGGGGAAATAGAAACTCTTATATGCTCTTCATGGAACTTTAAATTAGTTCACCCACTATGGAGATCAGTATGAAGGTTTTCAAAGAACAAGGAATGGAACCAGCAATGACCCATCTATACCACTCCTCTATCTTTCCAAAGAATTAAAGTTAGAATACTATAGTGATACATGCATACCTACGTTTATAGCAACACAATTCACAATAGCCAAATTATGAGGTGTCTGTCAACAGATGAATGGATAAAGAAAATGTGGCATATACACACATTGGAATTTTACTCAGCCATAAATTTAAAAGAAGAAAATTATGTCATTTTCAGGAAAATGATTGGAACTGAAGAATATTATGCTAAGTGAGATCAGTCATTCTTAAAAAGTCAAGAGTTATATGTTTTCTCTCGTATATGAAAACTAGAGGAAAAATTAGAAAACAAAAGGGACTTCAATTAAATAAGGAGAGAGACCAGTAGAAGGGCAGAGGGGGTTGGGAGAGGGAGGTGGGGAGGAACAAAACAGGCCTAAGGGAACAGTTCAGATAACTCGATGTGATGTCCATGTCTGAAGGTTTCATTACCGACTTCACTAACATGTACGGGAAGGGATGTGGAAGGAAATAGACCAAGTGCTGTGTACATGTATGGATGTATCCCTCTGAATATCACTAGAGGCATGATTACAATGCAATAATAAAAGCATAAAAATTTAAAAAATAAACTTAGGTACATTAAAATTTTAAAGAGTTTATTTGAACAGACAACAATTTATAAATCAGTCAGCACCAGACCACAAGCAAGTGGACTCATCTGAAAGAGGAACAAGAAGGAAATGTTATAAAGTGTGCTCAGAAGCTAAAACAGGAAAATACGTTCCTAGTAGAGGTTGGTGGTTCCTGATAGTTTATCTTAAGTTGCTTTACTATTTACATCAAATTAGTCTTCAGTTTGCTTATTATGTAGAAACCCAAGGCTCAAGCCGGGTGTGGTGGCGCACGTTTGTAATCCCAGTATTTGGGAGGCTGAGGCAGGAGGATCCGGGTTCACGACCAGCCTCAGCTACTTAGTAAGGCCCTCTGCAACTTAGTGAGACCCTGTTTCAAAATAAAAGAATAAAAAATAGGACTAGGACTGGGGGGATAACTTGAAGGTAGAATGCTCCCTGGGTTCCATCCCCAGTACTGCAAACAAAAAAAAAAAAAAAAAAAAAAAAGGAAAGAAAGAAACCCAACACTCTAGTAGCAACTCAGATGAATAACTTTTTGGTATTTTTTATTTTGAACCTTTTATTTTGAAAGAGGGTCTCACTAAGTTGCTAAGATTGGCGTCTAGCCTGTGATTCTGTCTTAGCCTCCCAATTACTGAGATTATAGGTGTGAATCACCATACCCCGCTTTAATTAAGTGTGTGTGTGTGTGTGTGTGTGTGTGTATTACTAGGGATTGAACCAAGGGGGAATTCTATCTCTGAGCTACATCCACAGCCCAATTTTGTTTATTATTTTGAAATAGTTTCTCTGTAGGCTGCTCAGGCTGTCCTCAAACTTGCAATCCTCCTGTTTTAGCCTCCCAAATACTAGGATTACAGGCATGGGCCACCACCAGCTTCAATTAACTTTTTTAAACAAATATATGAAAAAAACACTGAACTTGAGTCTGGAAACCCAAGTTTGTCTTAAGCTCTGCCTCTAACCAGGCAGCCTCAGGTAAGCCTCTGGTAATCTCCACTTCCTAAGGACCGTTAGCGCTGTACTCACTGGCAAGTCACCAGTTGCACACTCACCCACGTCCTTGCATACTCCTGGTTTCTTATAATCATTATGTCACTAACACCTGCTCAGTGCCTGGCTCAGGTTACATGGTTTTGGATGATCCCAAGGAACTGCTGTGGTGCGGTGTCAAACCCTCACTCACCCTCTGGGCATCAGTCCCTTGGACCCCACTCCAGTTTGTCAGTGTCCTGATGGTAACCGTGTATCAACCTGGTCTGGTTTGGGCTGTGTAAGATGGAATGCTACCACCACCACATTCCATTACTCTGGGCAATGATGCTTAAGATCATAGACAGTCTGTTTTTATTGAGACTGTTACTTGCCAAGCCCTGCCCCACCCCCACTACCCACACCCTTCTAAAGCCAACCCGGTGAGCTCACAGCATACAGGCTTGGTTTTCTTTGGTCCTTAACAACCTATGTGAATAGAGGGAGGAATGTGATTCCAACCACCCCCTTTCCCTAAGTGCTCATTTTCCAGGCTCAGGTGCCGTGCGAGCCTCTGAATCCCTATTATGCAGACTTTCTGAAGGACTCATTTCCAAATACCAAAGTACTTAGCACAACCCTGGGCACATAAAAGGTGATCAGGAAACATCTTTGGTAGACATTTTTTTTTAATGTTATGCCATTTATTGGAAGTCTTTAAATGATGAGGAAGGGGGGTAGTCTCTTCATTCAAGCTGTTAATGGCTGTCCCAACAAAATATAAGCCATGTTTATATCAGCAAACTTAGACCTTCCTATCACTAATGAAACTACAGCATGCTGTTTTCTGTATGTGTTCTCTGCTTATGCATCTTAGATTTGTAAATGATTTATTGCTTTAATTCATACTTGTTTGGTGTGAATGAGGATTGATTCTCTATTTTGTCATTTAATTTGGACTACTTTGCATTTGGTACAGCACTGGCCTGTGAAGGAATTTAAGATTGTGCTTACTAAGTTTTGGATCCTGCCCTATTTCCTCTAATCTTCAGTCCTTTGGCCCTGTTTCTTTCTTGTTTCCCCTTTCCACCAGTTCTCCACACTGATTTTCTTGTCTTTACTGTGAAGCTGGCCCTTCAGATCACTAGTGTTCTTCTCTGTCGTATGCTGTCTCTGTAACGTCTCATTTCCACAGCTCCTCCTTTCCAGCTAACACCCACCTGTAACCCAGGCCACTGTGCCTCATTGCCCTCCTCATGTTGCAGTCTAAGAATTCTGGGTGAGTCCAGCAGCTAACATGTCTGTGGTTCCCCTTCCCTGCAGGTGAAGAAGACCTGAGTGCAGAAGAGGATGAGGAAGTGCTGACTCTGTTATATGACCCATGTCTGAATTGTTACTTTGACCCACAGACTGGGAAGTACTACGAGTTGGCATAATCCCTCCTTCCAGGGAGAGAATGGCCACCCAGGGACAGCAGCTCTGAGCCTGTTCAGGAGCACCGCAGTTTGAGTGTCGGGTAGGCCTGCGGGGTCAAAAGCAACAGAAACATGAATCCATGTTGTAAATAATGTTCAATGTTAAGAAAACCTACATTCGTTTTGTAGATGTGGTTTGGAAACTATGAAGGAATTAACACAGAGACAAAATTTTAGAACTTTGGATCGGTTATTTGTTCATTCTCATCCTATATATAATCTTCTTTCACATAATTTGATGTACAAATTAAGAGTTATTCATTCAATTTTTTTGCAGTGTTAATCTGTAAATGATGGCTTGATATACTTCAGAAAATGTATTCTTGTTTAAAAGATGTCTGGGTACCTTTAATTTTATGGCATAATTGTATTAAAAATAAAGTATGCTGGTAAAAAAATATATACCTTTTAAAGCTGCTCCTTTTTCTCCACCATGCTGTCTTTACCAGAATATTCCTAGGTGATAGTTACTTCCCTTAGACTCTTAGAAAAAGAAGCAAAAGTGGCCAGACTTGGTGATCACAGTTTTTCAGCACTTGACTTACAATTTCCACTTCATCTTGGTTTACTCAGAGTTCACCAAGGATCACAACACTCTTAATCACTTAAGCTGCTTAGCACTGTACTTTACTTTTTCTCGTTTTAATCTTTTACCAATTATCTTTGAATTCTAATGATCTAGCTCCATGGTAATTTAACAAGAAGTCACCATTTACATACCCACTATCCCTCGCCACTTCCATGACTTGGGCATGAAGAACTCTGGGAGGCTTTCTCTAGTCTTTGAGGGTTGTGTCAGTGCAACTCTGCTTGCTACATGGCAGGGCAGGAATCCTGTGCTTCCTGCATCCAAGTAGATGGCCTTTAATTGTGTGCCGAGTACATTAATATTGAGGTTGAGGAAGTATTTATTATATTACCTGGCATATTTTGTTATTAAAGATTTTTAATAAAGAAGAGTACCATTGGAAATGAAAAATTATTGGTGTACAGTTGGATTTAGTGGCAGTACTATAATTTCATTTAATATTGCTTGATAGAGGAAACGAGCTCTTTTTTTTTTTCCCCATAAATAGATCTGGGCTCCCGTTCAAAGGATCATACATTATTGAGAACCATATTTGTATCTGATAAGCTTTTAATCCCATTGTTCACAAAATATACCTTTGTTATGAATTTCTCTCTAAGATCTTCCTACTTACAAAGTAAAAAGAAATAAATGAGGCTTTACAAAGCATGCAGAATGATAAAAGGGTTGGAATGCTTTTGATTATGACCTTGAAGCCTGGAGCAAGAATTCAAAGGCCCTGTTCATGCTTTAGATAGTCTCAGGACCAAGCACATGAGGGGGAAGCCAATTGAAAGTTTATGTTAGATCCGGGCGTAGTTGCGCATGCTTGTAATCCCAGTACTTAGGAGGCTGAGACCAGAGAATCCAGGTTCACGGCCAGCCTCAGCTACTTAGTGAGGCTCTCCGAAACTTAGTGAGACCCTGTTTCAAAATAAAGAATAAAAAATAGGGGTGGGGGTGTAGCTTAGAGGTAGAATGCCCCTGGGCTCAATCCCTCCCCAGTATCGCAAAAAAAAAAAATTCTGTTAGGCTGAGCATGCTAGCACATGCCTGTAATCCCAGTACTTAGGAGGCTGAGTTATGAGGATGGCAGGTTTAAGGCCAGCCTCAGCAACTTGCGAGGCAGGCAAATACAACAGAGTCTATGGTGGGAATCCACACGTGTCTCTGATTCATCTTGCTGTCTCTCCTCTCATCTCTCTCTTTCCTCATAACTTTCTCAGCTACTCATTCCCCTACCTGAATGCTCAGCTGCCCCTTATACAATTAACTCTAAGTTCCAATTCAGAAATCCCGGAGTTGGGATTCCAATCAGCCCAGCATGATCCAACAACTGCCAGAACCCTCTTCTGAGGAGGAGAGAGGAAGGCAGAGGAGGAGTTGCAAATGAGCTGAGCAGATTCTCCAAAGGTGGCTACCACAAGGTATTATTATCTACTTTTTCATTTTATTTGCCTTTTTAAAAGAGGTAGCTTTGTTTCTGTTAAAAGTTTTCTATAGCCACAGAAAACAAATAGATGTGATTCACACTACCGATTTTGAACCAACATGGTGCAGCCAGTTGATTAAGAAATTTCCCAACTGGGCTATATTTGTTCCCTGGTTATCAAATTTAGCTGCATATTAGCATCTCCTGGGAGGGCTAGGGATATAGCTCAGTGGTAGAGTGCTCGCCTAGCATGAGTGAGGCCCTGGGCTGGATCCCCAGTACCACATGAAAAAAGAAAATCCTCCTGGGAACTGACACCCTAGGTTGTGTCCAGAGTCTGATTTGACTGATCTCAACTGCAGCTTAGACATCTGAGATTTTGAACATCTTCCCCAGCAATTATAATGCTCAGTCAAGGTTAAGAACCCTGCTATACATTGGATCTGACAGGACGAGAGGGCGGCATCTTTACCTATTGGCACATATCCCTACTATTCATTTCCATTTCAAAACCTTAATTTATATTTCTAGTCAAATGTGTACTATTTGTAGCTGTAACTGTTGCAAACTAAAAACCCCGATTGGTTCAATATGAAAAAATATCTTAAGATAATTTGGTATCAATTTTGGGACTGATTCAGTTTCTTGTTTCATATAATTGGGGTACAAATTATAAATGACGCTAAGTCATCCTTCTCTAAATTATTAATTAGTCACAGAGCCTGATTTATGAGAATTATGGGAAAACAACTGTCAGCAATACATGGCATCAGATCAATGATGCGTTTTCCTGGCAATTATAAATTTTCTTTCTCTCCAATTAATTTGATTTGATTTTCTATTAAAGGAAAAGACTGACAGGCAAAATACATAGAGATGTTTGCAAGATACTTTGCCCAATTATGTTTTTCCACATTTTTATAGTATCTTCATATAATCAGTTGTTTCAGCATCTTGATTTTTTTGTAGTTCAAACTGTGTTTAATAACCAAGAATAATCACAGAATGTACAACTTGAAGGACAAATAATTAAAAGAACTAATTTTAAAATTACCCTTTAGTTTTAATTAAGGATTTAGCTGCTGGAAGTTTCTGGACTATGCTTTTTTCTAAACTATGAGATAACAGAAACTACAGGATCAAAATGTAGTTCATTCCAGGTTACATATTGTGACTCTCAATCTTTAATCAAAATTGCTAGACTAAGGAAAATTAAGAATTGCTTATCCACCTGTGGCTGTATAATAGGATTTCTATTTTGTACATCATTCGTTTTGCAGTCCAGAAAAGCTGGTCATAAGGAAAGTTCTTGTCAGGCAAACCCTACTTTCTCTTTTTCTTCCAGTATAACAGTTGAGATAGAATCATCTAATTGGGCCTAGAAAGGACAATCAAGACCATTTCTTTAAACTCTCTGACTTCACAATTGAGAAAAATGAGATTTGAGTTGGGAAGCTAATTTTCCAAAGGCACTCGGCTGCAGAGGGGGAAGTGCCATCCATGTTTCTTCACTTCTGAGCCAGTTTTCCGCCCCCCCCCCCCTTGAAAGAATGAAGATGATGTGAATGACAGATTTAGGTGGACATCACATCCTGAACAGAGAACCCGGTATCCATGCTAGGGGTTTGGGGCTGTCTAGTTCTCCCGTAGGATTTCCTTCTCTTGCTTTGTGCACATTCACTCTTCCTTCTGTTTGTCAGCCTTATATCTCAAGGATCAGCATTCCCCAGTGTGCATTCCAAGAAGCAGAACTTCTACTACATATTAATAAATGCAGTGGGAGTAGGGAAGAGATCCATGGTCAAAGTTGGAAAGTACTGGAGAAGTGGGATGGCTATATGCCTTTACTGAAGGTGTTCTCAATGGCTTTTTTTTTTTTATAATGGGGAATAAATCCAAGAACATTCTACCTCTCACTAAGTTGCTGAGGGTCTCGCTAAGTTGCTGAGACTGGCCTCAAACTTACAATCTTCCTGTTTTGTGGACACCATGTCCAGCTTCTCGGTGGCTTTTAATAGGTTAACATTCTCAGTGGCTTTAATGGGTTAACATGCCCAAGAATGTTTTAATAGGTTAACATGCCCGAGGGAAGAGTAGAATATGGAACACTTCTCAAATTTGTCTACAGAGCCCTTTTTCTGTAGACCACCTCAAAATCGTGTCCACCCACAGACCCTCCTTGGAGAAATGCTGCCGTAGATGATGTCACCAGAGCCTGAGAACCCTGAATCCCACCAGAACTCACAGAAATGTATCTCCCTAGTTTGGTTGGTTGGTTGGTTGGTTGGTTGGTTGGTTGGTTGGTTGGTAGTTGGTTGGGTTGGTTGACTATGTTGCTTGGGATGGGAGTCGTTGGGGGATTTTTAGTTTCATTTTTCTTTACCCTGTTATTTCACAGATCCCTAACCAGGCTGCAGCAAGATTATTCTTCAGAGTCATTTTTCATACAAAACAAGGTATGCTAAGGCCTGAACATGCCCTAAGTCTGAAACTCTGGACACCTGAGACAAAGAAATTTTCTTTCTCATATTTTAAATTATACAAACTTATAACTATAGGTAACACAGTTAACTTCTAACAAAGGATAAATCTAAGTGAAGGTTCATCCATCATGAATATTGGAGCCTTACATCTTAATGAATATTTTGGTTCTGGTTTGCGTGGTTTTAATATAATTTAGAATCACATTAAGTTAAAATAATTTGACTTATAAGAATTAAATTACCAATAAACATGGACCACAGATAGCACTAATTTTTACTGCTGACATATTCTTCTGTAGTTAATCACCTGTAATTCATGAAGCATTGCAGAAGTGAAGTGTGGGAAATGGTATTGATTGGTTTTCATCAGCCCAATTTATCATTGTCAGTGTTTATGCTGAACCTGGCAAGATTTAACACATAAATTTGTTCCTAATAGTAATAAGTGTTGTCAATATTTTAACCTGTGGACCAGGAGAAATTATCTCTAATTTGCTGTCATGGATACTTCCAATGTCATATGGGATGAGGGGTAGGGATGACCTCATTGAAAAGCATCTGTGAGTATTTGACCAAGAAATCCAGAAGGGGAAATTATTCTTTGTTAATTTCTGATAATATGCTATCCTGAAATATAATTTCCATTAATAATGGAGTTCCAATAATGCATAAGTCATGAGATGGAATTAGAATCCTATGGCTTCCTGAACCAAAATTTTCTTAAGAAAATCAGTCGAAATTTCGCCTTTTGTTTTTCCTACTGTTTTAGTCAGCTTTGCAGAACTATAGTGGAGTACCTGACATGAGCTACTCGTGAAAAAGAAGAGTTTTATGCAGGACACAATTTTGGAGAGTCAAAGTCCAAATGGCACCCTGCAGGCTTCATGGCGAGAGCCCCATGACTGTGCCACCTCATGGCAGGAAGCAAACTGCAGGAGCAAGCGCAGGAGCAGGGATTCCATGTTGCTCCAGGAGAAGAGAGAGACTGGGTGGGACCAGACTCAGCTTCTTTACCAGCCCACTCAGGAGACCCATGAGAACTGACTTCCAAGGGCACATTACAAAGGCCTCAGGAGCTCCACATAGGTCCCACCTTGTATAGCCCCACAACACATCCCAGCACCACCAGCCTGCACACCAGGCTTCGAATCACAGTAAATTCCTGGAGGAGGCTGGGCGTGGTGGCACATGCTTGTAATCCCAGCATTTGGGAGGCTGAGACCGGAGGATCTGGGTTCGCAGCCAGCCTCAGCTACCTAGTGAGGCACTCTACAACTTAGGGAGACCCTGTTTCAAAATAAAGGATAAAAAATAGGGCTGGGGGTGTAGCTTGGAGGTAGAATGCCCCTGAGTTTAATCCCCAGTACTGCAAAAAAAAAAAAAAAAATTCCTGGAGGACACTCAAATCACACCAAACCAAGAACCCAATAATCACAAAGTGATTCAGACACTTAAAATCCTGACCTTACAAACCTTTTAACCATCTCAATTGAAGAGAGCTTCCTTTTCCCTTAATCTTTTTCTTTGACCTTTTTCACTGGTCAAAGAAATTAATAGCATCCTCCTTTGGACTAATTTTAGTAAGCAGAATATCTCCCACCACCACTATTATACTTGTCTTTTCTTTGATTTTAACATCTAGATAGTTCTAAAATTCATCAAAAAAAAAAAAAAGTAAAATGAGTCTAGGTATCTGGATTTAAACAATATGCTTATCATATCCTCTTTTTTTTTTTTTTGTAGCACTGAGTATTGAACCCAGGGGCATTCTATCGCTGAGCTACACTCCTAGTTCTATTTTATCCTCTTTTTTATTTGAAATAGTGTCTCACTAAATTGAGAGCCTCACTAAGTTGCTTTATCATATCTTTTTAATTAGCTTATTTAAGGAGGTTTTAGCTTGGTGTGGTGGCACAAGCCTGTAATCCCACTTGGGAAGCTGAGACAGGAGGATTGCAGGCTTAAGGCCAGTCTCAGCAATTTAGGGAGACCTGTTTCAAGATAAAACAGGCCGGGGATGAGGCTCAAAGGTAGACTATCCAAGGTTCAATCCCAAGTACTAAAATAAATAAGGTTTAATCTCCTCAGGCAGAGTACTCTTAAGGACATCTACCATTATCAAAATAAATTTGGTTACATTTTTTAAAAGTAGCTAAGCAAGAAGAATGTGTGGATGCTTCAAAGTCCAGATAAACAAAGCATCAAGTCCAGAGTTTCCTGCTCTAATGTTCACTGGCCAACAAATATGTTACATCTATAGTCTTATTGTATAAAGGGCATCACTGTTTGCATTTTTTTATAATTTTGAAATCTCTTTCTATGTTTTGCCTATTGTTTTCAATCTAATATAGCATCTCTCAACATTGACTGCACATTGCATTTCAGTTGACTAAAAAATACTGCTGCCTGGGTCCTGCTCCTGGAAATTCCTACCTTCTTCCACTTCTGGGCTGAGACTGGGAGTCGTGGTGATTCTAATGTGCAGCCAAGGCTGAGACCTTCTGGCTAAACCTATTCTCGTATCTTGTCCTTTTCTTGACTTCCTGTGGAGCGAGAATGAGCAATTTGGAGATTCCCAAGGGCATATGGTGTCAGTGACACTGGACAGTTTTAATCAACAAACTAACCATCGCTTGATGGATTTCATCTGTGAGCAATCTAATAATGTCCTGACAACCTGCCTTGACCTCACATGGTTGATGACCACTGGAAAGGAAAAGCTGACTTGTTTTGTCTTGTGTCTTCAGTCTCATCTTATTTACACTTCAAGCTAAACCACTCTTACTCCTGCCTGGGTCTAGGTTTTAGCTTCCAAATTAAGAAAGGGAGGAAGATGCATCAGGTGATTGTTGGAAAGAGATAAGACTCACTGTCTTAGGCTATTAAAATTAGTACAAGCCAGGCAAGGTGGCACTGCCTATAATCCAAGTAGTTTGGAGGCTGAGATAGGAGGATTGAAGGTTCAAGGACAGCCTTTCTCAGCAACCTAGTGAGTCTCTGTTCCAAAATAAAATATAAGCCAGGTGTAGTGGCGCACACTTGTAATCCCAGTTCTTGGGAAGCTGAGACAGGAGGATCGAAAGTTCATGGCCAGCCTCAGCTACTTAGTGAGGTCCTAGGCAACCTAGTGAGACCCTGTTTCAAAAATAAAGAAGAAAGCCAGGCGTGGTGCACGCTTGTAATCCCAGCATTTGGGAGGTTGAGACCAGAGGATCCAGGTTCGCAGCCAGCCTCAGCTACCTAGTGAGGCCCTCCGCAACTTACTGAGACCCTGTTTCAAAATAAAAAATAGGGCTGGGGGTATAGCTCGGAGGTAGAATGCCCCGAGTTCAATCCCCAGTTCCTCAAATAAATAAATAAATAAATAAATAAATAAATAAATAAAAATAAAGAAGAAAAAGTAGGGCTGAGGGTATAGAATGACCCTGGATTCAATCCTCAGTACCACAAAAATAAATAAATAAATAAATAAATAAATAAATAAATAAATAAATAAATAAATAAATAGGTCTGGGCATGTAGCTAAGCAGTAGAATGCCCCCGGGTTCATCCCTAATACAAGAAAGGAAGAGAGGGAGCAGAGAGGAAGGGAGGGAGGGAAGGAGGGAGGGAGGGAGGGAGGAAGGAAGGAAGGAAGGAAGGAAGGAAGGAAAGATAGTTTTGCCTTACTCTGGGGGAATTTGTTCAAGACTCTGGGATGCCTAAAATTTGAATAGTACCAAACCCTGTATATGCTGGTTTTTCATGTACAAACATTCCTATGATAAAGTTTCCATTTATAAATTAGACACAGTAAGAGATTAACAACAATAACTGATAATAAATAGAACAATTATAGCAATATACTATAATAAAACTTACCTGAATATTCTTGTTCTTTCTCTCAAAATATCTTAATTTCTCATTGCACTAAAGTAAAATTTTCAAACCTTGGCTGTCCCCAGGGAATTGAAACTGTGAAAAATGAATTTCCCCTCCAATAAAAGGGTATGTGCACATGAGCAGGTATTCTGTTACTAGCATCCATCAGGGCATAAAAGCACACATGATTTAGTGTCACTAAGTTAAATCCTATTAGAAAGTTTTTTTTTAATTTTCCCATTAACAGTAACTCTTAGTGACACAGATCTACTTTTCTTCCACATAAAAAATGCATGTAATCCAATCTGAGCAAAGATATAGACCTGTGTCTTTCTATTTCCCTGTATTTGTAGGATTCTTTTAAATTTGAGGCCATGAATTCAAAATCTTGCTTAAGTCACCACCTTGAAATCATAAGTCTTTTGTAAAGTCTGATTTGTACACAGCCTTGAATGAGAAGTACTTTGAGCCATGAAGGAATTAAGACAGTTGATGTACAGTGAGGTGACAGGGTACAGAAAAGAGAGAGCAAAGTGGGAAGGGAAAGTAAAAATGAATGGAGGTCAGGAAACCAGTAAAGCAACAACCAAGTCACAGGGGATTTGGAAGGGCAAAGACCCCTGCCCAAGGATCTTTGCAGACTGAAAATGGATTATATCCATTTGTGGAGTGAATATATAACATAGTTTTCCCTCTAAAATCTTAAAGGGCAATTTTATTTTAGCAAGGTGGAAAACTTGGAGACATATAGCTTAATCAACATTCTCATTGTTAAAATCCAAAGCAACTGACCACACAACAAAGAAGGAAGATTTATTTGCTCAGTTTTTTGTTATTAGAGATTTTGGTGTTCAGACCATGTGAGGCAGGGTCTGCAGATCTCAGAGGATGACTGCAAGAAGTGAAGTGAGAGAGAGAGCAAGGCTTTTGCTCTCACATCATGGAGGCCAGAAACAAGAAAAAGCAAGCAAGCAAGGGTATCAAAGACACAAGCACAGCACCTAAAGTCACACCCCAGGGATGTGCCTACTCCAGCCAACCCCACCTGCCTAGGTTATCCACTGCTGAGACTACAACCTTCATGCCTTAATTGCATCAACTTTGAACATTAATACATGAGCTCTTCAAGGGACATTCTATACCTAAGTATAACATCTAAGATGCTGACAAATGAACTACCCATGAAGAAATACTTAACACATGGTAAGCATTCAGAGAATGTTTGCTATTAAGATTATTTCTGCCTGTAACTACTGGGCCAGCAATTTTCAGGTTTAGACCTCTGGTTGTATACAATGGCTATAGTGTTATTCCTAAAAGTATGTATGTGTCCAAAAGTATGCTTTTATGTATATAAGTTAGTTTCATTTTTTTCTCTAAGACTAAGCTTTTTAAAAATGTTCCTTCAATACTCTAAAAAAATAGGAGCATCAGCTTCATCCAATAAGCTCTGAAGAAAGCTGATAACTTCCTGAGAATTAGGAAAAATAGAGTCAACTCTTAATTACAGATTTAATGACTGGAGCCAACTAGTTGGAAAATAGATGCTTCCGAAATTCATTGAACACATATGTTTTCAGCACTTGAAATCATTCAAGTCTGACCCATATCATTGAAATAACTGACCCCAACATGAATTTTCATAGTTTTACTCCTAAGTGAAAGTCCAAGATCAAAGTCCTTGTTCAACACAAGGATTTCAGAAATGATAGATTATGGACAAAGCAGCTCATGTATTTTAAAGGTGCTTTTGTAGCACCTTTAAATCAATCAATAAAGGTATTTTGTGATGTCATTTTTTACTTTTATTCTTTTTTTGGAGGTACTGAAATTGAACCCAGAGGTGTTCTACCTCTGAGCTACATCCCCAGCCATATTTTATTTTTTATTTTGAAACAAGGTCTCACTAAATTGCTGAGGGTCAACTTATTACTAAGATTGGCCTCAAATCTGCGACCCTCCTGTCTCAGTCTCCCAAGTACTGGGATTACAGGCATAAGCAACCATGCTGATAATACACTTTTTATTTTAGGGCACATGAATAATTTGTGAAGTAGTTAGAGCATATTTATTTAAATAGAGTCTATAATTTTAAAAAATTGTATAATTCCAGGCTGGTTCTCTCCCACTTAGGTAAAACTAATGTGGTTTGTCTAGTGATTAGATGAGATCATGTTAAGATGTTATGTAAATAATTTGTCTCAGCTTTGCCTTTATTTTCTACTGTGAAGGTCAGCCATCTCCTACAAACATTGCTCCCCAAATTTCTATATAGAACTTAACCACAGGTCACAGAGGCAGAACTCTCTACCAAATTCCCAGGGTGTCTTCAGTCCACATCCTCCTGCCCCCAAGAGGTGTTTGCTGCCTTCGAGAACTGCGAAGAGGGGAACTGACAACCGCCCTGGGTAGCTTCCAGCCATAATGAGCCTTATAAGCCCATTAGGATGAGAAGCAGTTTTTCTTATTTCTTTTTTTCTCCTAATAATTCCAGCACTATCCAATTTTATTTCCATTTCTAATATCACACTCTAAAAAAATGTACAGTAAGCAGGGCATGGTGGTGGCATGCCTGTAATCCCAGTACTTGGGAAGCTGAGACAGGAAGATCATAGGTTCGAGGACAGTCTCAGCAAGTACTGAGAATCTCATCAATTTAGTGAGATCCTGTTTTGAAATAAAAATAAAATAGGGCTGGGTGTGTAACTTGGAGGTAGAATGTCCCTGGGTTCAATCCCTAGTACTACCAAAACAAAACAAAAATTGTACGGATATCTTCTAAAATAGTGTGTACTATAAATTTCTCCTATTGCTTTCAGGAAGTTATAATTTCATCTACCTGAAATGATAAAGGACATTTAAAGCACCTTTTTATTAATCATGGACCATTCAGGATTCTGGCATCCTCTGCCACACAGTCACAGGCCATAAACAATAAATGGATGTACACAACAATTACTAGTTCAGGCTTATATACAAAGCTCAATGTTTTAAAAAATGCATTCCTATAGTATCCTATAGTATGTATACCAAGCTGAACTTGATAAATACCACCAGTTTACATACTGAAAGGGAACTGTCCCTCTTTTTCATTTGACCTAATGAGTCACTAAGGTAGCCTTTGGACTACAACTCTGCTCAATGCTTTATTATACTCCCAAAATGCTACACGATTGCCACTGGCTGAGAATGACTCACTGATTGTCCTCCTCATCTTTATCATCAGTACAACCATTTATTGAGCACTCACTGTGTTCCCAAGCACCACACTGACTTGTATGTGTACATTTTCTCATTTAGTCCTCATAACAATTCTGAAATAAGCACTGATCCCCTTTATAAATTAGGAAACTGAGCCACAGACAGTTTCAGGAACTTTCTGACTCAGGACTTAACTGTCAGCAGCACTATTGACCAGCATCACTCTCGCAATGGCTAAAAACCATCTTGTTTATTGACAGAGGAAGTGTTAACAGTGGTACCTTGCTTCCTGCTTACATGTTAGCTCCAGAGTTACGACTTGAAAAATATTTTTTCTGTTTATCTGCTGCCCCTTATGCTTAAAAGTGACTCTACTTTTTTAAAAACTCCATGAGGAGCTTACCTTCACATATACCTAAATACATTTCAAAGTTATTGATATTTTTGTATATTAAGACCATTTTTTCTATCATGTACAAATTGAATAAAAGGAACCCATTAGACAGAGCAGACAGGTACATTTCAAGGCCTGTTCCTTCTCTTTATCTCACCCTCCTTGCTCTTCCCCTTCCCTGGCATTTCTATAGTAACCCAGCAAGGATCATTTATAACCGCCCTCTACTTGTACTGAAATGTTCCCCTCCAACTCATAACACAACATACAATGTGTATGTTTAACAGGACCCAGAGCATTTCTTATCTTAAGTTAAACTCACACATTCCAATGAGAAAAATATCAAGAATCACGGTGTTGCAGGGTTCAGCTCTCAGCTTCACGACTGGTAAAAAGACCCACCATGCTGTTTGCTGGGACCATGGGAGTCAACCTATACCCTTCAAGCTTGCTACCATTTCCTGCCACACCTGAGCAAGGGTACAGCCACATACAAGAAAGAAAAGTTCCAGACACTTATCTTTTCTAAGATTGGTGTCATTTTTCCCCCCTGAAAAGCCTCTGGCTCCTTCATCTACAGATGAGCTATGACTAGGCTTTTTCATTGCATCAGATAATCAAACTCCCTACTCTGGGCCTGTCGTGGCAGAGACAGAAAAGCCATTCCAAGGTCTTTGTGTTGTCTCTGGGGGAGACTCACAGGAATACACCAGAGCCCCACAAAGAAAGCAGTCATCACTCCACTCTGAACTTGAGTCTTACCACTAAACCACACTACTTCTTGTTTTATGATTAGTTGCTTTATTAAAAAATCTGTAACAAGCCAGGCGTGGTGGTGTACATTTGTAATCCCAGTATTTGGGAGGGTAAGACTGGAGGATCCAGGTTCCTGGCCAAACTCAGCTACCTAGTGAGACCATCCACAACTTAGGGAGACCCTGTTTCAAAATAAAGAATAAAAAATAGGGCTGAGGGTATAGCTCGGAGGTAGAATGCCCCTGAGTTCAATCCCCAGTACCACACAAAAAAAATCTGTAACAATTTTATCAATAGCCCAATTATATCACATTTGCCATTTGAGATTGAAATAATTATTTTTTTAAATATAAACATTCAGAATTCACCACAGCAGCACTATTCACAATTTTTTCCCAACCATAGTTCCTATCTCATCCCAACTGACACTTTTAAAAAATCTTAATTTAAAACCTTCTCATAAAGAAAGCTCCAGGCTAAATTGGGCCACTGGTGATTTCTTCCAGTATTTAAAAGGAAGAAGTAAGCTGGGCACAGTGGCACACACCTGTAATCCCAGTACTTGGGAGACTAAGACAGGAAGATATCAAGTTACTAACTTACTAAGTTAGTAAGACCTTGTTTCTAAATTAAAAAATAAAAATAAATAAAAGTCAGGCATGGTGGCACACAGGGAGGCTGAGACAGAGGAATTACAAGTTTGAGACCTGCCTCAGCAACTTAGGTTTAGGGAGACCCTGTTTCAAAACAAAAAATAAAAAGGGCTGGGGGTATAGCTCAGAGGTAGAATGCCCCTGAGTTCAATCCCCAGTATCACAAAAAAAAGCCCATAAAAATTGAAAATCAAAAAGGAAGAATTAACCCTAATCCTACAGATACTCCTTCAGAAAATAAGAAAGGCCACTTTCTAAAAATCTGCACTCTGAGGCCAACATTATCTTGATAACAAGATAATAAGCACTACAATGAAAATAACAGTCCATTCTTTCTCATAAATATAGATATTGTAAATATAGAAATTGTAAAGACATACAAACCAAATTCAATAATAGATACATAGGAAAAATCCCAACAGCATGATGAAATTGGGTTTGCAAGTTTCATTTAACTTTTCAAAACTTATCAATTGAATTCACTACTTATAAATAAAGGAGAAATAGTCATATAATTCTTAATATAGTTACAAAAAAAGTATTTTATCAAATTCAACATCTCTCATGACGGAAACCAGCAACAGAAGAGAACCTGGTAGATGGATCTGCAAAACCTTCCTAATCCCAAACCTCACATTTAATGTTGAAGCATGAGAAGTTTTCCCCCTTGAGATTGAGAATGTCACAAGGAAGCCCACCATTACCACTCATACTCAACACTGCAATGCACTCAGTGCAATAAGGCAAGAAAAAGGAATAAAAGTTTGCAAAGAAGGCATAGCACCATCATTATTTGTAAGAGACATTTTCATGTCCATAGAAAAGCCAAGAGAATCTACAGGTAAATGAACAAATTTATCCACAGTGCTTTGAAATATTATTTTATCTACAGATAAATTGTTAAAAATTATGAGAATAAGCTAGTATTATTTTGGGATACAAAGTCAATATTTTAAAATCTATTGTGAAAAAATAGAATAAAAAATAGAAAATGAAATTTAAAGTACATACATGCTCCTCAACTTACAGTGGGATTATGTTCTGATAAACCCACTGAAAGTTAAAAATATGAAGTAAAAAATGCATTTAATCTACCTCACCTACCAAGTATCACAGTTTAGCCTAACTCTGTGAGTGTGTGTGTGTGTGTGTGTGTGTGTGTGTGTGTGTGTGTGTGTGTTTTACTGAAGATTGAACCCAGGGGCAGGGGCATTCTACCTCTGAGATACATCCCCAGCCCTATTTTATTTTAAAACAAGATCTCACTAAGTTGCCAATGGCCTTGCTAAGTTTCTGAGGCTGGCCTCTAACCTGTGATCTGCCTGTATCAGTCTTCCCAAGTATTGGGATTACAGGTGTGTGCCACCACGCCTGGCTCCAGTCTAATCTATCTTAAACATGCCCATAACACTTGTATTTTCCTAGAGATAGGTAAGATGATATAACACAGGCTTATTTTATATTAAAATGTTGACTATCCCATGTAATTTATTGAACACTGTACCAAAGTAAAAGCCAGAATGATTGTATGTGCTTTCCTACCATCATGAAGTCTAAAAACCATAAGTTGAACCACTGTAATTGACAGAACATCTGTACTACAATTTATATAATCATCAAAAAATCAAATACCAGCAAATTTAAAAATTTTTTAAATCTAATAAAAATTAAAAATAAAAAAGTTCTCTACATAGAAAATTATAAAACATTTATTGACTTAATCAAAAACTATATTAATTGCCCATGGCTGCACAACAAATTATTCTAAAACTTAATTGTTTAAAACAAGAATAGATGGCTCAGAAATTCAGGAGCAACTTGACAGTGCTTCTGACTAGGAGTTTTTGATGAGATTGCAGTCAAGATTTCTGGCTGCAGTCATCTGAAGGCTTTGCTTAGACTAGAGATGAACTGCCCCATATGACTGTTTGAGCAGTCTCCAAACATTGTACTTGACTTTCCTGGGAGAACTAACTCAAGAAACCAATGTGGAAGATAAAGTGCCTTTTATGATCCAGCATCAGATCACCTTCCACACTAATACCTTCCACACCTACCAGTTGATGTGGTGGATATTACATAAGTATAACTATCATAAAGCAAGGATTATTAAGTACCTCCTTGAAGACTGACTGCAACAAATACCAAAATGATGGAAAGGATGTTCCATGTTCATGGATGAGAATGCTCAATGTTGTAGGAATGTCAATTCTTTCCAATACAGCATGTAGAGTCAATGCACTTATCAAAAATCTGGAATGTGATTTCCTCTACCATCAAAATTCAACGGAACTCTGCCGTGAGTTCATTCACTTGTTTTTCTAATTAATGATTTAGTTTTGTATTTACTCAACAATAACCAAAACTGTGGTTTTCTTTCATTTCATCCCAAAGTTATGTCTAGTTTCCTCATTACCTTAATAATATCTGATAGGACGTCTATTCTCACATCAGTGAGTAAGTTTTTATGATCTATCCAGGAACAACCAATTTTAACAATGTTTCCATCTTTCTTGTTGTTTCTCTATCATAATTCAAATCATTTTCAACTACCTCCCAATGGAACAGCCAAAAGTATTTTTCCATGTAAAACCTTCAAGGCAGGCATCTGGTGTTCTTTACATTATTCTATAAACATGTTACTTTAGATTTAACCAATTTACCATAATAATGGTGGCTTTTACAGATTTACCTCACATCCTGCTTTATGGTTTTGTGGCTCATAAAAATGGGATAACTTGAGCCAGGCATGGTGGCATAAGCCTGTAGCCCCACTACTTGGGAGGATGAGATAGAAAGATCACAGGTTTGAGGTCAGTCTCAGCAACTGAGTGAGATTCTTAGCAACTTAGCAAAACCCTGTTTCAAAATAAAAAATAAAAAGGACTGGGGGTATAGCTTGAAGACAGAATGTCCCTGGCTCAATCCCCAGTATCCCCCCAAAATGCAAAAACTTGTGGTTACTAGCACGGTTTTCAATATTCTCTCTCTCTCTCTCTCTCTCTCTCTCTCTCTCTCTCTCTCTCTCTCTCTCTCTCTTTCTCTCTCTCTCTCTCCCTCCTTCCCTCCCCTCTGGCCTCACTCTGACGTTAACACTCTGCTGCCTACTTAAAAAAAAATTTTTTTTGGTTACTGGGAGTTTAAACTCAGGGGCATTCTACTTCTGAGATATATCCCCAACCCCTTTTTATTTTTTATTATTTTGAAACAGAGTCTCTCTAAGTTAGTGAGGGTCTCACTAAGTTGCTGAGGCTGGCTTCAAACCTATGATCCTCTTGTCTCAGCCTCCCAAGTACTGGGATTACAGACATGAGCCACTGCATCTGACTGACTTTATATTTTTAATTCATAAGTCTCTGGAGTGAAGGAAGCCACATTTGAACCTGCTGTTGAGGCCAGTGTGCATTATGCTGAGGTTCTTCATTTTTAGCTAGATGCAAAGATAGGATAGAAGTGGGAGAAGTCTCCCTACAGGAGGGAATGTGGGCCAAATTTTGGTGACCAAACACAGATGGACTGTTTTGGTGACCAAACACAGATGGACTAATGTGTTACTCACCAATATTTCCAAATCTCTGCCTCTGAAAAAAGGAAGGGACTCTATTTCCTGGCCTCCTGTGGTTTGTTGGAGCCCAGTAGTCATCTCTTCTGATGACATAAGTGGAAAGGACCGGAGGTCCCTTTTCTGCTGATCGTTTTTGTTCAGGGACAGCTTCTCCAGTGTACTCTCTCCCTATGGCTTGAAGATCAGCCTGGGGCCTTAAGGGACTATAATAAGCAGAGTCTCCCTGGGAACCCATGAGGAGCAAGCAGCACGGGCAAGAAATAAACCTTCACTATACTGAGCTTAGACCAAGGGCTGGGTGTTTCTGTAGTGTACCTTATATCTCACCAATACACCATTAGAGCCAAAAATCCCATTGCTGAAGAAACACCAATTATTTACCCTATGCAATTATTTCTCTAAAGATGTCATGTGCCTTACTTTGTGAAGAGCATGGAGACTCCTGAACTAGATTAGACCTCCTTCAAGAAGTGGCTTTAAGCTTCCATCATTCCACACAGTGGCTTCTCTTTCCCAGCCCAGCCTGAGTCCCAAAACTGCCAATTTGTTTTGGCCATGGGAATGTGCTACTATGATTGGTCCAGCCTAGTCACATTCCCACCCTGTGATTGAAGCAAAGGAGAGAATTGATTGGCAGCCAGCTAGAGAATAAGGGGGATGGGCAAAACCCAACAATAACCATAAACCATACACAAAAGCAGTTCAACTTGCTCACTTAAAATCATTCTTTAACATCTTTATGTCCCAAGAACACTAAGATATTACCAGCTCTAGCCAGACCACTCCATTGATCACTGTTTTCAGAAGACCGAGGAAGGGAGAGGCAGGGACTTAATGATACTAGAATCAGCTGAGGAGTTTTCAACGATCTGTCTTCCTTGTGAATAAAGGATATCATAGAAAGCAAAGTCTCTCTGTTCCTATGATAAAATATAGATAACTATGCTGTAATCTTAATGTAAGAATGCGTGAGAACAATTGTTTGGACTTAAGAGTGCTGGTACCTACCAATAATGTATTATTGCCACCATTTATTAATATAACCTAATGTTTAGTGGTTCAGAGCTGCCTCCAGCCCCATAAAAATATTGCCCAGCTTTTTCTGGGACTCCCCCAATGTGGCTCCCGGGCCCTGCCAATCTGTTCAGCAGGTTGCTCGCAGGGGCCAACCCCCAAGTTTGCTCCTCCTAAGCTTTCAGTCACTTCCCATGGTGATTTCCTAGGGAGGTTGCTTTTGCCAATTCTAAGCCAACAGATGTGATAGGAGCTAGTATTGCCATGATATTAGGAAAATAAAACCAGGCAAAACATGACCAGAGCATGGTGGTCTCCACTTTGGATTCCCAGCCCCAAGCAGGACCCAAGAGCCTGCATGACCCCAACAAACAATTTGAGAATCCCCCAGGCTTCTCCATGACATGGGAGAGGGGACTAAGCCTCAGCATCATGGACTGATGGTTTTGTATCTGTGTTAGTTCTGAGGCCGATATCCATGTTACATTAACAAGAAAAACAACAAAATGTGTGTCAATGGAGCCTGTCTGTTCTGTTAGACATCATCAGTATATTTTTTACTGTGGATATCCTTCCTCCCTTCAAAAACTACCCCACTGAGCCACATTAATCTGAATGAAAGCAAATAGTCACTGAGCACTTCCCTGTGCTAAACATTACTTGGATTCTTCACCCTCCTGCAGGGGAAAGGAACAGGTATCTTTTACCTAGCAAACGCAAACGCCAAGTACCAGACAGAATGAGATCTGCCTGAGGTCACCAAGCCAATGAGGCACAGAGACCTGCTCCTCCCCGTGACCTGCTCCTGGCCTTTGCCCACACTCAGCTACAAGCAAACAGAACCAATGAATACAGTATTCTCTATCAATGCTCAGTTGCCAATAGACATGCAACTGTTTTCAAAGTCAGAAAAGTTTCTAAGAGAGAAAATGTTCTTGCAAAGAGAAAACATAAATACCAGCGTATGTGTTCTTTCACATTACAACTGCTGCTAGACTAGTAAAATTCTTGCAAGTAGAATGCTACTTAAATTACATGGCTTAAGTTTTTCCATTAAAAAGTATAATATTGGATGATTGTGCATATTGTTTATGCAAAGTGGGGGGAACCTTTACCTCTCCGAAATTACAAATGTCATTACAAAGTGTTGCATATTTATTAGCCCATCTGCTGCTATGGCATTAAAGGGGGGAGGGAGATCTTACTATAAGTGATTTGTTCACAGTTACAGTTTTACCACGTAATGTGCAAACATTAGGTAAACAACAGTTGGTAAGCATTCACTGTGTGAGCCATTTCAATTTTCAACTTGATTCATAACATTTTTTAGAGACTACAGAAGTGAACATTTGCTTAACACCATGTTTTGTTTCCATATTTTCATTGAAAAGAATAATCATTAGCCTTTCGGGGTCATCAAGATGGGTTGTTCACCGGCTATTTTTTCAGGGATTCCAATTGTTTATGGTTCTAGAAACCTGAATATTTGGTCACATATGTGGCAGCTGCACATTACCAAAATTGACAAGGTTAAGATCTAAAAGGTGAATTTGAATCAGACCACCCAGGTATTTCCAGAGCAGACAGCTCTGCTGGGACATAGCTGCTCTATTTTGCCAGTACCAAATGCAACCCCAGTGCAAGCTGAGACTATTTATCTCTCTTGGAAAAACACCAGCAGTGGGCATCAGTTGAGGGACCTTTCAAAAACAACTGATTCTAAAATAACAAGGAGCCGGGCATGGTGGCACATGTTTGTAATCCCAGTACTTGGGAGGCTGAAACAGGAGGATGGTATGTTTGAAGCTAGCCTCAGCAATTTAGTGAGACACTCAGAAACTTAATGAGTCCCTGTTTCCATATAAAATAGGTCTGCTGGTGTAGCCTGGAGGTAAAAGGCCCCTGCATTCCATCCACAGCACTACACACACACACACACACACACACACACACACACACACACACACACACAAATAATAATAATAATAATAATAATAATAATAATAATAATAATAATTAAGTAAAGACTAAGGCTGAACATCACAGCCAGAAAATTATGTGCATACCTGGGAAATGTAGAACAGAACTCTTGCTGATGGGTGTCCTGTCTACTCCCTATCTGGCCTTGACCCTGCCTAAAAGGGGAGAACTGGGATTTCAAGGTGAAAATGGGACCTCTCAGGTCTTCTCCCCCATCACAAAGGAGAATTCAAGTCCTGTAGTGAATTCAGATTGGAAGTCACACAGGTCCTCTTCCACTACATCCTGCTGGTCATAGTTCCAAGCTGCCCAGGTTTGAGGCAGCTGTGGCAAGGTCGCCTGGCAAAAAAGCACAAAGGATGGGAACCATTGTTGCCATGATCTTAGGAAAATAAAGTCAGGCACAAACAAGCCAGTATGGTGGTCTCCACTTTAGATTCCTGCCCTGGTTCTCTGAAAGTGTCAAGAGAGGAATAGAGGTCTCAGGGGAGACATCTTTGAGGAAATGCCTTCAATCAACAAATTAAGATGCTGTGTGTCATGGCCATGCAGCCATGTGTGATATAGTCCTTCTCCTCCTTCCAGACTCATCTGGACCACATGGCCAATCTCCAGCCACTGAGCTGGAGGTTTCTCTTACTCACCCTTGGACTCCTCTGTCCCAGGACCTTTGAGCCTGCTTGTTCCCTACCTCTTCAGGTTGCTAATGCCCTCACATCGCTCATATCTCAGCTTAAGCATCACTCCTGCATGGAAAACTTTCCCTTTGACTTCCCTGGTTAGGTCAAACTCTGAGAAAAAACATTCAGAGCACTAAGTACCTTATCATGGTTATAATTTTCTAAATATGCATTTAATGTCTATCTCCTCATCTTGACTGTGAACTTCATGAGGCCAGTAACTGGTTTTGATGACCAATGTCAATAATCCCTCAACATGTACCTGCAAAACTATAGAATCTCCCCACCCTAAGAAGGAGTTTAATGAGCAATTGTTTGAACTGGTTTATATAATTATTGTATACCTCATATCCACCAGTCATGGTACCAGGCTTGGAAATACTGTAGTTGCTGGAATAATCCTACTTCTGCCATCTTGAAAGTCACATTATGATAAGAAGATGGTAAACAGACAATGCCACCTAACAGGTGTGTTGAAAGAAGGCTCTGGGAAAGAAGAGAAAAGAACCCAACCTGGGCTTGGAGTCTGGTAATAATTTCTTGAGATTTCCACCAAGTGTCTCTCCCCACCTGCTCCACCCTGAGTGCTGCACCACATCCAAACAAGTGGGCACCCAGCTCTCGGTCTCTTCTTTGCTTTACATTTCCCTGTGTTGCAGGGTCAATCAACATAAGCCAATAAAAGAGAAGTATAAATATATTTCTTAGTGTGAATAGGCTATTCAATATTACCTTGTGTACTAATTATGTTGTATTAACACAAAAAGCACTTTGACACTGTTAAACTTAATGGCCTCTGCATAAAGAAGAAAGACATTTTTACTGTGAAATTATAGTCTGAGTTATAATGCCTAGCTGGAGGAATGGCTTCCAAGTAGATTGTTTACAAACACCTCAAAGCACTAGAATTTTTTTGTCTGTTTGTGGGTTTGGGGGGGTTGGGGGGGCACTGGGAATTGGACCCAGGGACATTCAACCTCCAAGCTACATGCCCAGCCCTTTTTATTTTTTATTTTGAAATGGGGTCTCACTAAGTTGCAGAGGGCCTTACTATATTGCTGAGGCTTGCCTTGAAACTTCAATCCTCCTAGCTCAGTCTCCCAAGTACTGGGATTACAGGTAAGTGTCACTGCACCCAGAAAAGCACCAGCTTTGAAATAGCAATAATGTGCAAGTGCGAAGCATTGTCCTTTAAGTAAGTTAATTATCTGCAGGGTTGTTTCTTCTGCTTGTCCACCCAGCAGAGCTAAAAGTCAAAGCAGTTAATAAGGTTCTGGCATTATCTTACTGACCCTTGAAGCCCAGGGAGTATTAGGTGGGCAAAGAAGTCTTCAAAATCTCCACCTTATTCAAGAGCTCCTATCAAACTCATCACCTCCATGCATGAACAAGGTTATTTTCATGACCATAAAATATCTTCTCTATCTTTCCTCTATTTGATAGATGAGGGAACCGAGACTTAGAGAACTTAAACAACTTTATCCATTACTCTGTTCATTCTAACAAATATGAATGCTTGCTCTCTATCAGGCCCCTTTCTGGAGACTCCACTGCCAACAAGACAGTCAACACCCTTGTCCTCATGCCACTTACAGTTCAGTGGGGATCTACACAAACACGTGGACAGCTGCACAAGATGAAACATGTTTGAACAGAATAGAACTGGGAATAGGTAGAGAGGAAGTCACAGGGAGAGGGACTTCAACTTGAGATGGCATGGTCAGGAAAATCCCCTCCAAGGACATATGGCCATATTGGAAGGCTGAGGAAAGGAGAGCTGCAGGAAGAGGTTTCCAGGTAGAGAAAATTATTAGTACAAGGCCTGGAGGTGGAATCCACTTGGCATGTTCAAGGACAGAAGGAAAGTCAACCCGGTTTTCACGAGGACAGTGATGCATCTCCACTGAGAAATGGACTCCACCCAGTTCTGTCTGGCTCCAGAATCCATGACCTTAACAACTGTGCTTTAGAGCCTTATACCCAGAGGAAGCAACGCAGGCAAGCTGGAGCTGGTTCTTAGCAGAGAGAGAAGCTAAGTTTCCCTCTTCTGGGGAGACATGCTATCAAACCAAGAATGTAATGAAGCCATTCCAAGAATGGGTGAGAACAGGTTTTTCCAGCCCAGCCCCAACCAGGTGAGACTCCACTTGATCAGATAAAATCAGAAGACACCTGAAGGATTGTAGCTCTTCCACGCTTACAATTATGTTCATTAGAACCATTTGCTACCATGAGTCATTATATATTTTATTCATTCATTGGTTCATTCATTTAAATAATATTGTAACGCATCTACTATGTGCCGATAGGCACTGAAGTTGGTGCACAAACATATACTGCCCTCATCTGCAGATAGTTGGCAGTGTAGAAAGACCTGTATTAACCAGAATTCTACTCGCTCAGGGCATAATTCTCTCTTCCTAACTCAAGATAGAAGTGCTCATGGCAGAATAAGCTTGCATTAAGGAAGGACTTTGGGCAGTGCACCTGGTTGTATGCTTTGCTTGGAAGGAGAAATGGCCAGTCATGTGATCATATATTGATTTCATTGGCTATAATCAAACATTTGGCTGGATGGTCAGGGACTTCAAAACAGCATGACTAGAAAATCGGTGGCAAGGCATTTGGAGAAGGAGATACATGGATAGACATCACTGAGTGAGAAAGACTGTGTGAAAATATCTGTGTACCATGTGAATGCTCACTAATGGGCAACTCGCAGCTGAGGAGGATTTTAATAATCAAGTGGATAGAATGACGAGCCCCCCGTCATTACTAAATGAGCTCATGAACCAAGTGGCCATGGCGGCAGGGATGAAGGGTATATATGTGGGCTCTGCAACATAGACTGTATTGCCAAGGCATTGATTCTCACCATAGAATTCACTTCACAGCCAAAGTACAGCACTGGGTGTGGGCTCACAGGATTCACTTATTATACCTTGTCCGTACTATCCAGAAGATGCCAGTTTGAGAAAGTAGTGCTATGACCCTTGAAGACTAGGTTACACCTAGGTGCCATTGACTGATGCAGACTACCAAGGAGAAATTAGACTACTAATCCACAGTGAAGGTAAGAAAGACTGTCTAGAACACAAGAGATCCCTTAGAACAGTCTTAGCATATCCTGTGATTAAAGTCAATGGAAAACTACAACCCCATTTGAATGGCCTAGACCCTTCACTAAACTAGGTTTGGATCATCCAGCCAGGATAAGAACCATGACCAGCTGAGGTGTTTGCTAAAGGCACAGGGAACACACAATGGGCAGTGGGAGAAGGTGGTTACAAATGCCAGCTACAGCTGACCATGTGACCAATTACAGAAATGAGGATTGTAGTTGCTATAAATATTTCCTCCCTCTTTTGTTATGAATACATTTGTATAAATATATTATGTCAAAGAAATATCTATTTTCTTTTATCATGTAACTTAACATTCATTGACTTCATATCATTTAATTATACATGTTAGTATTTAAATTATAGGATATCACATTATAGGACTAAATGTGCTCAGGGACTTTACTTCCTTCTTCTGGGAAAAGGACTAGTGCACATTTGGTTGTATGTAGATTAGTTATATCATGGTAGGCACATCCATGACTTTGCTATCTTTATTTGGGGATTAATTATGGTTTAAAGAGGTGAACATTCATGCTAAGTTTCCTAAGGGTGAACTTGTGATGGTTATTTTTAGGTGTAAACATGACTGGATTAAAAGATATCCAGGTAGCCAGTAAAATATTATTTCTAGGTTTGTTTGACTGGGAGCATTATCCAATCCATTGAGGGCCTGCTTAGACCAAAAACAAACAAAGGCAGAGGAAGGGCAAATTTGTGCTTTCTCTTCTTGAGCTGGGATGTCTCAATTTTCTTCTAACCTCAGACATTGTAACTCCAGGTTCTTGGGCCTTTGAACTCGGAGACTTACCCCAATGGCCTCAGTTTCTCAGACCTTTAGCCTCAGACTGAGTTACAGCACTGGCTTTCATGGTTTTCAGGCCTTTAGGCTCAGGCTAAATTCCAATACTGGCTTACCTGGCTCTCCAGCATGCAGATGACATGTGCTGGAGCTCACTGGCAAAGTCGAACGGTCCTGAAAGGGGGAGTGAGGATTAAGAAAGAGATAGATTTAGGAGGAATCTCCTAAAGTGAATACTGCAGCCCTGAGTTTATTTAGCTCAGCCCTTATATACTTCTTTGAGTACCAGAGTATACATCAAGTTTAATGTTTTCTCACAATGATTATATATGTGAAAATAATCATCTCAAAATATTCACACAATTCTTTACTGTAACAGCCTGATAAAGTCTGAATAAACATCTTTATTCCTGGAACTTGAAACAAAACAGTACTCTTGCCCTTGGTCAGTAATCAGCATGTGTTATGAGAATCTATATGTATGTAGAAACAGACTTCTATGCACTTGTGATTCTGCAAAAACAGACCTTGAACACTGCCAGTCCCCAACAGTTTCCCCCTTTCTGTGCCTGTCTTAGGTTATTCTCTTTAAGATACAAGTCTTACCCATTATGGGAGCATAAGTGTTATACACCTATGTACTATCTTAGGTTGACCTGTCCTTAAGAGAATCTTACCCATCATTGACTACCAGTTTCTGCATAAGGGGTCATACGGAGCTTTATTCCATGCATATCAGCTTTTATTTTCCATATAGTGCTGACAAAGGTTTGCACCAATATAGGAAGCAAACACAGACCCAGAAGCAATAAAATCCCAATACCTAAAAGGTCTCTAGTTAAAGAAGTGAATAATGACCAGGAGGGCAGGACAGCTTGTAATTTTTCCAGAATATCTTGAGCAGTTTTAGCTGCATCAAAAGCAAGAGTCTCAGCATCTTTAAGATTATTAATTTCTTGATGTAACTTTAGTAAGTCTAACAACATACTTTCATGATGCCATATCCCTTGCAAATGTGCCTTAATCTTATCCCAGCTATGATCACTCTGATTATAAACTTTAGAAGTAACACATATCCAATCAAATTTAGCATGACACTTTAAACTTGTTCTAGTCTTTAACTCTTGAATACTAGTCTTTAAATCCTGAACCTCATCTCTCAAGTATAAAACAGTATCATATAAGGCATTTAATCTATGTTCTAATTTAATATCTATATGCTCTTGAGTTCATAAAGTCTGAGTAACATTTTGAGACATTTGGTTAACAAAAGAAGTTGCCTGTGTTCTTGAGATAAAGCATCAGCAGCAGTTGTAGCTGTAGCTAAAAGACTAAGGAGAGCAACAAATTGCCTGATCAATTTCTTGCAAAATTTGTACCCCTTATCACTATACCAAGGCCCAGATACATCGACAGGTAACAAGACAAAAGAAGGTTGTTTAACTACCATAATCTGCATTCCACTAGGTATGTTAGATTCACAGGAGGTAAGAATACAATTTTGACAAGTAAAATTAAAATGATTAGCAAAACTAATATTAACATGTACAATCAATATCACATAAGGTAAATGCACACATGCAGTTACATTTTCAGGTCTCGTCTCATTATGCTTTTTAAATGGTTTCACTTCCCCTACTGCAGTTGCCAACTTCCATATGTAAGTGTGGCTTCTGGGAGGAAGACCACCACAATCCTGCAGTAAAACCTAGTTTCATTTCAGATAAAGTTCTATGTTTAGTTTGATTGTTTTCTGCCAAGGCAGCCCACTGCCTTAAGTATCGATTAAAAGCTTGGCCTACAGACCAGTCCAGAATATAGTCCACCATACTTGTCACATTGCATCTCTGGGGAACAGAGGAAATACATTTTCTCCAATGTATGATATTATTATAACATACAGATTCAACTTCACAGGGAAGATGCAATTGGGGAAATGTCACATTCTCGGCATCATTCCCCTCAGACAACTCCTTGTATAAGACAATTCAGATGTAAAGGTGCGCCTCTCTGCAGCACTTGTGGTGCCAATGTTGAGCATCCCAGAACAGTCACACCCTTAGAAAAACAAATAGGTATCCCAGTACCTAGTCCTGTATAATTAATAGGCACACTTTCAGAAGGTGGAGAACTAGCTGTTGCAGGCAGGCCCAACAGATGAGAATTATTCACTGTTATGACAATGATGGATCTGGGAAATAAGTCCAATAACTCTCAGTCAACATCGTCTGTGCTGAGACCATCATCAGCCACATCCACCATAGCATCATCGCCATCCGGCTTTGATCCTGACACTTGTCTAGAGCTTCTCAAGAAGCCACCATGCACTTTCTTCATTCTGTGGAAAAACACACACAAGCCCTCGACCCCATATTAATACCGGGTCTGGTCCATGCCATTGTCCCATGCAAGGATCTCTCCATTTAACCTGAGCATAGGTATCCTGAGTACAAGGATGCCAAAATTTGTCTGTAGCTGAACGACCATGGTTCAAAGAATTTTTTGGTGTCTGGGGATAAAACTCTCCCTTTTTTATTTTTAATAATTGAACTTTCAATGTCCCATTGGCATGCTTAACAATACCTTGGCCTTGAGGATTATAAGGTATCCCTGTCTTATGGGTTATGCCAAATTGATGACAAATTTTTTGGAATGTGCGGCTTGTATATCTGGAGCTGTTATTGGTCTTAAGAACAACTGGAATGTCCACAAAAGAGAAATGTTTTAGACAATGCGTAATAACATGTTTAGTAGCTTCACTGGTTTGTGCAGTAGCCATCAAAAACCCAGAATAAGTATCAATAGTAACATGCACAAACTTTAACTTACCAAATTCTGCCACAGAGTCACATTCATTTGCCTTAAGTGATTAGGTTTTAAGCCACGAGGATTTACACCAAAATGAGGCACAGAGGTATGTTGTGGACAAGAGGGGCACTGCTTTACTATCTGTCTGGCAGCTTTCCTAGTGAGTTGAAATTGTTTTCGGAGACCTAAACTATTCTGGTGATGTAAAGCATGAGATTGTCGAGCCTGATCAAGTACAGACAACCCCACTGATTTGCCACATCAGCCAGAGCATTCCCAGCTGCCAAAGGACCTGGCAGCCCTGAGTGAGCTCTGATATGACCCACAAAGCAAGGTAACCTCTTATCCTGAATACAACCTTGAATTTGAAGAAATAATTCTTTAACTTGAGAGTTTGCAGTATCTAAATAAGCAACAGTTTCAAGGACTTGCAGAGCTCTAGCCACATGTTGATTATCTGTATATAAATTAAACAAGACTGTAGATAATTGTTGAAACACCACTGCCACAGCTTGTAATTCAACAACTTGTGCAGAAGCAGGGGCCATATGAAAGGCATAAACTTATTTCGAATAACATAAGCTGCTTTTCCATTGGTAGACCCATCAGTAAATAAATACCAAAAGAGCGTCTGGCAAGGGTTTTTGTTTTATTATTTTAGGAAACACCAATGAGTGGTTATTAACAAACTGTAACAATTTATCTTTAGGATCATGGTTATCAATATCTCCTTCAAAAGCTGCAAAAACAATAGCCCATGAGTCTACATTTTGAAATAGCCAATCTACCTGCTGTTTTATAAAAGGAACATCAATCAGGTCAGGTTCCTTTCCAAAAATTTTTATATTTTTCTCTCATCCCTACATATTAGTTCCTTTTTGTCATAATTCCTTTCTTGAATTTACATTGTGAAATAATTTTGTACACATCTTTAAAAAAAAAAGAAACAAATTAAAATCATTTATCCAAATTTTACAGTGGCCTGGACTTTAAAGAGTTTCAGTTTTAGATGTTTACATTTTAGCTAGAACTGACTGAAATAACAAAGTTTTAAGCAACTTTGAACAGAAAAGTTATCTTAGCAAACAGAAGGAGAGGGGGAAAGAGAAAGCCAACTCAGTAACTGGAATATAGCAGTTCTAGGTTTGTGGGGTTTTTTTCTATTTTTGTTTTTTAAACCCAGTTTAGTTAACCCTGATTGTTTTGTCTGAACTCTGTGACCTATGTGCAGAATGCAGCTTTCAGGTGATGGCCAGGACTGCTGCCTCCCTATAGCTTGTACCCAATATGCATCTGAGGACCTAAAACCTTCTTTTTCTCTTTAATGATAACATTTTTGGTTTAAACTTGAGGTAATAATATCAATGAGGAAGTCGACAAGCGATCAGGTGGTTTGTCTTTAAAGCGATAAAATTAACATGTCAACTCTTCCACCCCTTCCTTACGATTTTTCATTTTTAACCAACATTTATCTGTCTCACACTCTAAGTGAGCAAAAGCTATGAGTGGAGGAGAGTCATCATCATCATCTTGATGATATAGAGCTGCTTTTCTTTCCAAAATTTTTTCATCTCCAGGATGTAAAGGCTCTTCCTTAAAGAGCAAATGCAGAGGATCAGCATACACCAGCTCAGGTGGTGCGGTAGATTTGACTTCACTTTCCCTAGCCGCATCTAACACACCCATAGCTGTTTCTTCCTTAATTACATCAGTCTGCATTTTTTTCCCTTTCATGCCTGAAATCTAAACTATCTTTAATCAAAGCCCATAAACTAAATGTATCTACAGGCACCTTCTCTGGACCATGAAAGTCATAATAATCTTGTAATCTTTGTCTCACTTTTTGCCACATTTCTATATTTACAGTTCCTTCCTCAGGAAACCAAGGACATACCTCCTCAACACAACTTAAAAAGTTACAAAGTTGCTGATGGCCTACCTTTGTTCCCTGGGGGCAACAAATTTTTAAGCATATGAACAAAAGGCAAGCTGCTGTTTCCTTGTCCCATCTTGGGTTTTTCCTTTTTTTTTCCTCCTAATATGTTACTCACTGCACCCTCACGTTTTACCAAGCTATTTCCCGAGATGTCCTTCACTGATTCCCCAGTTTTCAAGTCTCTGTTCGGGCGCCACCTGCTGGAGCCCACCAGCAAAGTTGAAAGGTCCTGCAAGGGGCAGTGAGGTTTAAGAAAGAGAAAGACAAGAGATAGATTCAGGAGGACTGTCAGTGAATACTGCGGCCCCGAGTTTATTTAGCTCAGCCCTTATATACTTCTTTGAGTACCAGAGTATACATCAAGTTTAATGTTTTCTCACAATGGTTACATCTGTGAAAATAATCATCTCCAAATATTCACACAATTCTTTACTGTAACAGCCTAATAAAGTCTGAATAAACATCTTTATTCCTGGAACTTGAAACAAAACAGTACTCTTGCCCTTGGTCAGTAATCAGCATGTGTTATGAGAATCTATATGTCTGTAGAAACACACTTCTATGCACCTGTGAGTCTGCAAAAACAGACCTTGAACACTGCCAATGGACTTGGGGACTGTTTTGTTTTGTTTCTGATAATAGGGGTTGAACCTGGGACCTCTCACAATTACTGGCAAGTGCTCTATCACTAAGCTACATCCCAACCAGAATTTTTCCTTTAATATCATAGTTATTGCCAGTATTCTAACTTATCATTTATGATTACCACTATGTTGAAATCTAATAGTTGATTAGACCCATTGCTCAACCTAGTTATTTACTATATTCATTAAACAGCATATATACTAGTATATCCCAAACCTGAGTTTTTAAGAGTATTTTGATAACTTTTTATATATATTTGGTTTCCTTCACCATCCTATGTATCCTACTTTAAGACATGTAAAAATGTTCTTCTGAGAGGTGGTTATCAGGCCCCTCCAGACTGCCACGGGAAAGGCTCAATAAGATTCAAAACATCTATTCTACTGAGTTAAGAACCATAATGGACAAAATTCCTACTGATCCTCCTGTTTCCCCAGCAACACTGAGGGGATGCTAATTTCTGGAACGAAGAATAGAGGGAATACTGGATGCAGTGGTGCATATCTGTAATCCCAGTACTTGAGAGACTACACAGGAGGATCTTAGGTTTAAGGATAGCCTCACAACTTAGCAAGACCTTGTTTCAAAATAAAAAGCACTGGGGGTCAGAGGTAGAATGCCCCTAGGTTCAATCCCTCACGAGAGAGGGAGAGAGAGGAGGCATTGATGAACCAAGAACAACCACTGTAGCTCATGTCCCTTCAACGCTGACTCTTTTTCCCTAACTGGGAGGCCCCTGTTGAAATGCAGAAACCGCAAGAAGATACTAAAGGAAGAAGGGCCACAGTGTATTTGCCTCCTGCACCATTTCTCCTTGGGCCGGGCCTTCCTTCCACTCAAAGACATCCAGTTGATGAAGGCTTCCTCATCGTGAGGACCTGAAAGGTTTTTTTAATTAACGGAGGCTTTGGCCCACCTGCATTGTCATTCTCAGGTAAGCCTCCCCTGTAGAGCCATGCCGGCGGCTTCTGGGTCTGGTGCTTTCTGGTGCCTGACATTGTGTCCTCCTGCTGGGATGATCTGCACTCTGGCGGTTATCCAGCTTGGCATGCTCAGCCTTTGCACATCCTGCCCTTTTACCTCAGCTGCCAGTCTGCCTAGAGCCATTTGTCCAGACTGCAGCCTCTCGGCTCCTGGGGACATGACTCCCATAAGCCTTCTGAGGAGCCAAAAGAAATAATATGTCACATCCATGGAACGAGCAAAGGTCACCCTTTATCTGTGGCAATGAAACATCTACCCCTGGGAGATGAATTGATGACCACTTTATCATTTGTAGTGTGAAAACCACTCAACTTTCTTTTCCTATTGTGTTTGGCCACAGCCTAAGAAGGAAAGGCCAGAAGATCTAAGATGCTCAAGGGAGGCCTAGTGTTGGCAGTTGGCGGGGTGGCACAAGACCCTGCCGAGTTCAGGTCATCTGCTACCTCCAGCCTGCATCTCAAGACATCTGCCACTTTCAGGTTTCCTACGAACATCAAATGCACAGAGAATTCCTTTTCAGGAGGTTTGTAATGATGTGTCCTGGGCTTCTGTATGGTATTTGCACCTGGAGTTATTAGACTATACATGTATTAATACACTGCTATATAACAAGTTACCCCACAGCTTGATAACTTAAAAAAATGAACATCTCTGTGCTTGTGAATCAAAGTGCTGCTTAGCTCAGGGCCTCCACTTCCAGGTTTCTCACAAGCTGCGATGGAGGTATCACCTAGAACTACAGTCTTGTCCAAAAGGCCAACTAAGGGGGCATCTTCTTCCGACCTCACTTATAAAATTATTGATGGGATTTACTTCCTAGCGGGCCATTTGATTAAGGGCCTTTGCTCCTCACTGGCTGTTGGCCAGGAACCTCCCTCCACTCACGGCCATGTGGTCCTCTCCACTGGGTGGCTGACAGCAGGACATCTGGCTTCCAGTGGAGACAACAATAAAAGGCAAGCAAGACAAAAGCCAGAGTCTTTTTTTTTTTTTTTTTTTTTTTTTGTGGTACTGGGGCATTCTACCTCCGAGCTAAATCCCCAGTCCTATTTTTTATTCTTTAGTTTGAAACAGGGTCTCACTAAGTTGCAGAGAGCCTCACTAAGTAGCTGAGGCTGGCCGTGAATCAGGATCCTCCTGTCTCAACCTCCCAAGGACTGGGATTACAAGCGTGCGCCACCACACCGACTCCAGAGACTTTCTATAACCTGATCATGCAAGTGATGTCCTTTCTCTTTTCTTAGTGTATGCATTAGAAACAAGCTGCAGGGCCCATCTCACACTCAAGGGAAAGGGACTACACAAGAGTATGAGTCCAAGGAGGTAAGGATTACTGGGATCTCCTGCCCGCTGCAATGGGTAATTTTGTGAAACTCTGTTCAGACTTTATGTGTGCATTGCATTTCCAATTCCAGAAGCACAAAATGCTTCTATCTCCAAATCACAAGTACCGCTGACTTCTGTGTCCACTGCTTCTACATTCATGGATTCAACCCGCTAAGGATTAAAATTTTGTCTTGTTATTATTCCCTAAACAATAGTATTACTTATATCTATCACATTTACATTAGATTATGATAAGCAAACTACATGTGATATAAAGTATTTAGGAAGATGCAAACAGGTTATATGCAAATCTACACAACATCTTACATAAGGGGCTGCACACCCACAGATCTTGGTCCTGAACCAGTTCCCCAGAGTTACCAAAGGACAACTGTGTATTATTGCCCAATGTCAGAGGTTCTTAACCTGAGACCCACGAGCACTAGGAGGTTTTAGGAATCTGCTAATATGTGGATATTGCTGGGAAGAGAATCCCCAGTTTTCATTAGAATTCCAAATGGCTTCAAGACCCTAAAAAGATAAAGAACCACTCCCCCAATTGCTTGTGAGACATCTGGCTCTGTTTTCATTGTGCTCTCAGATGGTATCAGAGGGAAAATAGAGGAAATGGCTAACCACATAGCAGATGGGGATTGCAGGACTGAGCTGGTCTGCTCTGAGGCCATCTCATCCAACAGATAAGAAGTAGGGCCTGGGAGAGGCGCTAGCAGCCTCATGGGCATCCTGATGGGTTGAAGGCCCAGGGCTTGTTCTATTTTTGCTGTGCTGCTCTTTGTGGCTACACAAAGTCACCAAGGGCCAGCACTATGCATTTTAGTAGCTATCCTGCAAACATGAGTGTTTGTCAGCAACTGGTATGAATATTTCCTCAACACAGTGTCAGACAGCATCTATTCTCAACTCCTTCCTTTCATCTCTATTTTTTCTTTCAATTTGTTTGGAAATTTTTGCTTTATACTAAAAATAGCAATTACCATCCATAGGACAGAAAATGAATAAACAGCCACTTAAGAATTCAGACTGAGCCAGGCACGGTGGCGCACACTTGTAATCCCAGCATTCGGGAGGCTGAGACCGGAGGATCTGGGTTCGCAGCCAGCCTCAGCTGCCTAGTGAGGCACTCCGCAACTTAGTGAGACCCTGTTTCAAAATAAAGAATAAAAAAGGTCTGGGGGTATAGCTCAGAGGTAGAATGCCCCTGAGTTCAATCCCCAATACCGAAAAAAAAAAGAATTCAGACTGAGCCAGGCATGGTGGCGTATACTTGTAATCCCAGTACTTGAGAGGCTGAGACAGGAGGATCACAGTTTGAGGCCAGTCTTAGCAACTTAGCAAAACCCTCAGCAATTCAGCAAAAACCTTATCTGAAAATAAAAAATAAAAAGGGCCAGGAGTATACCTCTGGGCTCAGTACAAAACCCCCAGGACAAAAAGGAGGAGGAGGAGGAAGAGGAGGAGGAGGAGGAGGAGGAGGAGGAGGAGGAGGGGGAGGAGGAGGAGGAGGGGAACTGTTTACTGCAAAAGGGAGACGAGATAGAGACGATGAGTGGTTCCCTGCCTCAGCCACTTCTTCAAAGGTGGACCCTCTAATGGGACCAAGGACATGACTGAAATTCCCCAGTAAGGAGCAGTATCTGGTTTTTACTACTTCTCTGTACACTTAAGATATGACCAGTTAGCATCTCTGGGCCTCAGTTTCTTCATCTGTGAAATAGGAATAATAATAGGACCCACCACATAGGGCTGCAGGGGTTATTAAATCAGACTTAGCTCAACGTCTATCACAGAGTAAGTCCTGAAATTCCTGGGACCGGCAATCTCCTTTCCCCTTGGGAATCTCTAAAAGCTAAGGATCTTAGGCAAGATCACAGCTAATAAAAAATAAAGAACATATGGTTTTTTCACTACAGAGTCTGTACTTTTAACTACTATAATATACAAGAATATGAGTTAAAAGCTCTGGAGTCCAGGGTCTTAGGTTTGAGTCTCTTCTCTCACCATGCCAAGGTATAACCTTCAGCAGCTCACTGGCCTCTCAGTGTCTCAAAGGAGTGGTCAGGCTTGCTCAGAGACATTTAGAGGCATATACTTGCTGCCTTACCCTCCAGCCCCACAGCACCCATGGCAGACATTACTAGTCAATCACAGCACATGGGGAGGACAGAGGGAACAGAAGCCTTCCATCCATTTTCTCCCTCTACAAGGAATGCCTTAGGGGGGAAAATAAAAAAAGAAGTACACAATCAGATCCCCTCCTAAACACACTAGAGACAGATATTCTAGGAAACAAAAGTAGGGTGAGAGTCCTTACCCACCAAATGCTTTCTGCCAGATACATGTGGGTATCTGGGTTGCTTATGGCAAATCAATCTGGCCTTCGCCTTCATGGGTTTGTGGGACATGTCTCACTGAGGAGTCACATAACCTTTGCAATTTCTGGGATATACAATGGAGATGCTTTGTATTGGAAATAGCTCTCTGTGGAAGCATTGCTCCCACTGGCCTTGCCTAGAGACCTCACTTGGTAATGGAGGTGAAGGCATCCTACTGTGGCAAGAAAGACCCAGGGGTCCCCGGCCTCTCTGTCCAATCACACCTCACAATTACTGGGGTGCTTAAAATGTGGTGTATGCACACTATGGAATTTTACTCAACCATCGAGAAGAACACAATTTTCAGTTTGCAGGAAAATGGATTGAAGTAAAGAATATTATGAGAAGTGAAATCAGCCAGTCTCAGAAAGTCAAGGGTTGTCTATATTCTCTCATACCAGGGATCTAGAGAGAAATTGGGAAACAAAAGGCGCTTCCAATAAACAAGGCGAGAGACCAGTAGAAGAGTGGCCTGGGACTAGGGGAGGCCAGTGGGGAAGGGATAAAGGACGCCTACTGAAGATAACAGTTCCAATAATGCTATGTATGTATGTGGAGTTATCAGTGCCAACCTCTATAAAGTGTCCTGTGAGAAGGGGAAGCAACGTGGAATCTGGAGGGAAAGACACCAGGTGCCACATGCATGTGTGTTTGTATCACTCTGAACTTCATTGTAATACAGAACACAATGAACCAATAAAAGCATATTTTTAAAAGTGTAACTCAGGTAAGATCCTGGATTCTTGCAAGTTCGATTTGGAGATCCAGCCTTTTGTATGTTACGTTGGCACCTTGGGGCCATGTTCTCTATCCTGTAAGAACCGGGACAGTTGCCTTGGGCCAGAGCCCTTGTCATGTTCCCGTTTCCCCAGGTCCTCAGGCAGTAGCCACAGTGGTACTCTGAGAACACTCAGCTGAGTGTTGAGTTTCTGGCCCCTGACTGGTAGCCTTCAGTTAAGACACCTGGGATAAGAGAACAGGCAGTGTTGGGGCCAAGCAGTCCACAACAGGCTGAGCTTCCTCAGACCTGTTCTGAAAAACTAACCCTACCCAAGCACCACTGCCAAGGTGACAAGCCCTCTGGGTGTCAAATGCCCTCTGAAGTTATCCAATTGGTCTATCAGGTTTATTCCCTGACATTGTCGGCCAGGATTCATGAATCATGAATCGAAAAAGACTAACATTGGTGACTGAAGCCACTACAGCCCCCCAGGCTGAACTTAAGATTTGTGTGAAAACAGCCAGTTCTAGAAGCCTATGCAACCCAGAGAAATAAGTTTCCATGAAGCTCGTCCACCCTCTCCTGTTGACAAGGAGGAGAGCTACCAAATAACATTGCCTTCCCTGGGATAGCTTTGTGATTAACCTGGGATGCCTTTAGAAGTGTCAGATGTGGTAAAGAAAACACAGAAGCCGTGGCTGGCCCATTTGTCTAGAAACTGCACATCTTTAACACAGAAGCTGAAAATAAACATGTGGCAAAGAGAGAAAGAGGGTTCAGAAAAGATGAAATTCAACATTTATTGGGAAATAATTTCCCACAGCACTATAACAATCCATTAACCCTAGAATAAACCCAAAGTTAATGCTATTATCTTTATGCAGCAACATCTCACATTTTCCAAAACAAACAAAATCATTAGTATAACAGTATCTCCTTAGAAGTTCTTTAATGCTCATTTTTAGTAAAATAAAATGCATCACCCAGAGATGGAAATGCCCAGTGCTAACCACAAGGTTGTACCTTAATTCCAGGTACTGGTGGCATCATGCACCTGTCTTAGTAGGAGAAAGGCCTCCAAATTGAATTATTGCCTGAAGACATTGTGCAGAAGAGGACCTTGTCAGCTTATATTCTGTATGCTTTATAAGGCATCTCATAGTATAGGCTTAAATCTCACAGATTTTATGCCAGGGTACAAGAGGCCTGGGGCTGTAAGCACAGAGGTGCCAGAAAACAGAGATACAAAGAAATAGAATGCTGTCTCTTCAGCCTCTGTCATAATTCTTTCTGTTTACAAAGTGACACTAGAAAAAAAGAAAGAGAAGAAAAGAGATGGGGAGTGTGCCTCTCCCAGAGGGTATAATTAGAAAGAAAGCAGGTTTCCTTTCTTAGATGATGACTTAGATTGGGGTTTTGTTGACATCTGAGGCCAGATGATTCTTCATTAGGGAGTGGTGGGCGGGCTTGTCCTGTGCAAGTGGGGTGTATGGCTGCATCCTCAGCCTCTACCCACTAGATCCCAATAATAGCACCCACCTCCCAGTGATAACCACCAAAAATGTCTCCAGATATTGTCAAAAGCCCTCTGTTATGTATGAACCACCGACCAGGAATGGTGGCCCACACCTATAATCCCAGTACTTGGGAGACTAAGATAGGAGGATCACATATTCCAAGCCACCCCCAACAACTTAGTGAGACCCTCAGCAACTTAATGAGACACTGTTTCAAAATAAAAAGGGCTTATTTAGGGTTTAGACTGGAGGTAAAATTCCCTGGTTTCAATCCTCAGAACCAAAAGAAGAGAACCATTCATCTAGCAACTCCAGAGTAGTGAGATGTCATTTTCTGTTGTTTATAAGCTCCCTCATTATGGTAGTTTGTCATAGCAGCTCAAATAAACTAAGAGACTATCCATTTACTTTCTTGTTCTTTCAATTATTTGACAAGAAATTGTTGTGCTCCTGCTAGTTACCATGCAGGGCTTAGATTTGGGGGATGGACTTTTGGACAATCAGAGGCCCCTTAATCCAGCTAGAACCCAATGCTCATCTGAAAGGAATTATATGATCCTGGGACAAAAAAAGGTAAGCAGCCAAAATACATAAGTAGAATAAGAACTTGAGGAAGGACCATTAAAAGATAGCATAAAGCTGGGCGTGGTGGCGCGTGCTTGTAATCCCAGCATTTGGGAGGCTGAGACCAGACGATTCGCTGTCAGCCTCAGCTACCTAGTGAGGCCCTCTGCAACTTAGTGAGACCCTGTTTCAAAATAAAGAATAAAAAATAGGGCTGGGGATGTAGCTCGGAGGTAGAATGCCCCTGAGTTCAATACCCAATACCGCAAAAAAAAAAAAAAAAGATAGCATAAACCCAGCGTGCACAGGGCTATTTGGCTATTTTCTAAAACAAGACATAAAACCAGACATGTGAAGAAATTCATCTTAATAAGAAAGTTGCCATAATCCTCCGTGCCACAGCTTGGGCTGGGAGACTGCCTCATTGCCCTAATTAACACATTGAAGGATTAATTTCTAAACCAACTGCTCATGTTAAAAATTCAGAGAACAGCAATCAATATTATTCTGCTTGTGTTAAATTCATCTAATTTTTTGTAATGCACTGTGTTTGAAAATGATTATTGGTAAGTTAACAGGCTATCCAGTTGAAGCACTTCTTGTCTGTGTGTCTGCCCGTTGAGAGGGATCTGCTCACAGAGAATAGCAGGGTGGATCCGAGTGCTGAAGTGCAACGCACTCCTCACTGAGTGATGGGATGGTTCAGCTTGAAGGGCCTGATGACAGATCAAGAGCCACTTGGAGAATTAAGAAATGTGAGAAATATTTATCTTGGGGGGGGGGGTAACTGGGGATTGAACCCAGGGGCATTCTACCTCTGAGCTGGCCCGATTTTATTTTTTATTTTGAAATAGGATCTCACTAAGTTGCTGAGGATCTCGCTAAGTTGTAGAGGCTGGCCTGTCTCAGCCTCCCAAGTACTGGGATTACAATCACAGGTATGTGCCACCATGCCTGACTTGCCTTTTTTGTGTGTGTATTAACAAAATGGATCCGGTCTTGCTTCTCCCCAACCATGGAGTCTGAGATCAGTATTGATCTCAGCCAAGCTAATTGGATTTTATTTCCTGGGACTTTGAATCTAAATAGGGTGTGAAATAAAAACAGGAAGAGCAGTGGAAGATACCTTATTACAGTGGTCATGGTGGCATGTGTGGTGCCTTGCTTAACCTTGGGAAGCAGATGAGGGGAGGTTTCAGGGAGCCCTGAGAGCAATCTCTGACCACAGGCCCTAACAAGTCCTGCTTGCTATGTTACAATTCCAAGGGCATGTCCTGATAGCAAGCCCAGCTGTGATACAATCAACATAATATAACCCCATTTTGTCTCTGAGGACCCCTGGACAAGGAAAATCCCAAAGAACTTTGAGCTGCAACCTCAGCAAAAAAGGTCCCAAAAGAGGGTACCTCCCTCTGCTTCTGCTAGTCTTGGGGGAGCTCCTGCCCCACCCTCATGCTTAGGGGCAGTCTTGTGATTGCATCCAGGGCTGATGCTGCAAATACTCTCCTTTTAATGCAGTCTGTCTGCACCTTTACTCTTTGTTTTGGAAATTCTTTTCCAACCCACTTCCATGTCACAACAGCATGCTGTTGCCTAGAGAAAGCCTTCGCTTCTTGCCCACTTTCAAGATCCACCAGTTCTGCAAACTCTTGTCCTGTCAGCAAATTCCCTTGTGCCTAGGATGGCCAGTGTCCACTTCTTGAAAGCAACTAAGAATTTTGACTGAGACAAAGAACCCAAGGAAAGAGATAAAATGTGGATTAATCATATCTCCCCTTCAAGTTAGGCTCTCTATATAAGGTAAGAGGAGCCTTTAGAAACATGGGGGAAGACACGGGAAGTTGCTTAGCTTTGATGAATGTGGGGAGTGTGGTTTGGAGGGCACCTGTCTCCAGCTGAAATGGGAACAGAAAGAATTATGACCAGAAGGCGAGGTGGGAGAGGGCAGTTGATCCATTTTCCAAGACACGTGAAATGAAGTCATTACCTAATAAACAAAGGGCAGAAATGCTGTTGGGACTGGTACAATGACCTGAGGCCCCTACTTAAAGGGATTATTATGATGAATGACAGATATTAGAGCTGGTGACGAATCAAGGCAATGGCTCTTTCTGGCTTTGTCTGTCTGGTCCCTGACTGTGCTCCTGGCATATCTTCTCTAGCAGGGCTCCCACTGCAGAGGCAACTGGTGGTACCTAGCACGTACTTAATGCACTTTTTGTTGAAAGAATGGAAAACTGTGACCCCTTCTTGTGGAAAGAAAGAGTGATGAAGTCTCTAGAAAATGGCCAATTTGAGAATAGCCATCTGAGAATGTATCACCTATTAAAAGATATTCATTCAATCGTTTCATTTATTTATAGGTTAGGTGTAAAAACCAACCTCCAAGATGGTGCCAGTGATTCTTACATACTGGCATTTATACTTTTATAGAGTCCCCTCCCACCATAAGCAGGGATGAGGAGGGCTGACCAACGGAACCAATAGGATGTTGCATTATTCATTATTTATGAAGTGTGACTTCCAAGACTATATCAGGAAAGATGCTGCAGCTACTACTTTGCTCTCCTGGATCATTTTCTCTGGGAGAAGTGAGCTGCCACCCAAGAAGATCCACATGGTAAGGAACATACAGCATGAATCTGCCATCCATGAGGGTGAGCCATCTTGGAATTCTCTAGCCTCAAACCTTCAAAAGACTGTGGCCTCACAAGAAATCACAACCTGGAACCACTCAGCTAAGCCACTCCCACATTCTAATCAACAAAAACTCCATCCCTAAGAAGGGAAGAGGAGAGAAGGAAGAAGTTTCTCCAAAGCCTCTGCTCAAAATGGGAAATCAAAACAACAAAAATCAGATCTCTCATACAATGAAGTTTAACTCACTCTCCCCAACCTCTCTTCTTCTTCACATCGTTAAGTATGTTACAAAAGGCTAAGCCGATCCAGTACCTGAGCCCAACACCTAGCCCCAGAGTGAAAGTGATTGAAGGTCCTCACATTTCTCTTGTCTGGTGAATGTTTTAGCTCAATGTTTCTCAAGCACATATATTTCTAGTCTTTTGATGTGCCCAGAGGAGAAAAACAAGATTCTGTGCACAAAAAGGTAAGGAAGTGCTGGAGATTTGGGGAGAGTTTTTTGTTTGTTGTTACTGTTGTTTTGGGGGGGGTTGTTGGTGGTACTGGGGATTTAACCCAGGGACAGTCTACTTCTGAGCTACAACCTCAGCCCTAGTTTTTGTTTGTTTGTTTGTTTTGAAACAGAGTATTGCTAAGTTATTGAGGCTGGCTATCTTCTTGTCTCAGCCTTCCAAGGACTGGGATTACAGGCATGTGCCACTGCACCTGGCTGGAAGTGCTATATTCTTTAACCCCTTCATGAAGATCCACAACATACATTCATATCCTACAATAAGTCTTCAATAAGAAAACCTGATTAGGCCAGGATAAACACAGGAGAACAGACTTGTTTGTACTTCTTCTGCATACCCATGGTGCCAAGAGTTCTTTGTTGGCCACAACTCCTAACAAGATGGAAGGTCTCAGTGAAGCTATAATCAAATCCAAGTCTTACAGTCTTCAGTGAAATAGTGAAAAGGTAGAGAAGAAAATAGTGTTAAAACATGGAGATCAGCCAGGTATGGTGGTGCACGCTTATAATCCCAGTACTCGGGAGGCTGAGACAAGAGGATCACAGGTTTGTGGCCAGCCTCAGCTACTTAGTGAGGCCCTCTGCAACTTAAAACAAAAAATAAAATAGGGCCAGAGGTGTAGCTCAGAGGTAGAATTGCCTGGGTTCAATTCTCAGTACCACACACAAAAAAAAAAGTAAACCAAGTACGGCAGCAAACATTCAAGATGGCCCCCAGTGATTTTCACCTCTTCATATTTACACCAGTCCTCTGGCAGGCAGCACAAAGGCATGGAAGCCTCCCCACCCCCACCCCACCACCACCTTCAGCCAGAACACCTGGCCTATAAAGCTTTCCATCCTTCAGGAAGAGTCTAGCCTTTTTAAAAAGCCACAGTGAAATCCACCCCTTATCCAAACATCTCTAATTCCCTCCTGCCTGCTTCTGCCCCAACTCCATGCACAAAGGCGCACATTGGCACCCAGGGCAGGAAGCTAAGCCCTGTGATAACCCCTGGTCCTGATAAAAGTGGGTAGTGTGTCAAAGAAGGCACGCCCAGCCATAAAACATGTGTCGGGTATATGGAAATTAGGACAGAAGGCTATTTGACAATGATCACTCCTTGTAACCTGAAGTCATTCCACTCTTTGAACAAGCATCCTCACAGCATTTGTTTCCCATGTGTATTTTCTGTGGGTGTGGTGGAGATGGGAAGAGGTAGAAGAGGGGATGGGAGAACTGGCTTAAGTGCTGGATGGGCAGGAGACAGGGAACAGCTTAAACCACTGACCAGAGGCACAGAGAGAAGTGAACTCTACGCAACACGTGACATTCTATTACATCCTGCACAGAACATGAAAAGAGAACTCTCCATTGCTTAGGCGAGTACTGATCTCTTCCATGGAGAGAGATTTCAAGCCTAGGATACGTCACTCCCATCCTCTGGAGGAATGCTGAATGGCCTCATTTGGAGGAAGCCCCTGGGTTCCCAGGAATAGGAGCCTAGGACTACAGGCAACTCCTTAAACTTCTAGGTACCTTATCTGCAAAATAGGAACAATAATCATTATATAATATGCAATAATTTACTTTATACTGAACATCAACCACATACCAGGCAGTAGGTTATTTAATTCCCACAGCCTTAAGAGCCAATAAGGAAGTTAAAATTTTGTCCCAGATCTCCTGGCTTGTCAAAAACCAAGCTGGGATTTGTTCCTAGGTATCTGGCCTCAAAATTTATACTACTAGTGTGGCATGGTGTTGTACACCTGTAATCCATCTGGTGCTGGAGAAGATGAGACAGGAGGATTGCAAGTTCAAGGCCAGCCTCAGCAACTTAGCCAAGCCCTTAGTAACTTAGTGAAACCTTGTTTCAAAATAAAAAGGGCTAGAGGTAGAGCTCAGAGGTAGAATGCCCCTGAGTTCAACCCAGAGAGAGAGAGAGAGAGAGAGAGAGAGAGAGAGAGAGAGAGATCGATCATAGGCACATTCATTCAATTAGACCCTGTTTACCCATTTGCTGAGATCTCAGCCATTTTTGTTCATCCCTGGGAGAGAGAGAGACTTGTGGGTGAACATATGCAGGTTGTATTGGGCATGAGCCTTCTGATAAAGACAAGCCCTAAATCAACATTTTCTGTGAGAATCATTTCTCATCAAGGTACAAGGGCTTAGTTAAGCTAACAAGCTATTATCCTTTAACAGAGACAATAAAAGTTGACCCTAGTCAAGGAATGCACATGTTCTATGAATTTAGGCCAAAGTGGGTTGCTACAGCAGAATTCCAGCATCCTTTGAGTGACCATGTGTATATAGCAGGGTGACCAAGAGACCAGAAAGACAAGAAATGGAGCCAGAAGGACAGGTCTACCATATGGAGCTCTTTGCTCCAAGAAAATACATCTTCTGAGTTGGTGAACTGGGAGCCTCCCGCAGGCAACTGGACTTGAGTCCTAGGACCTACTCAGAGTCTGGATTCTTCCAAAGAACAGGAAGGAAAGGAGACAAAGACCACCTTCTCCCAAAAGTTCTTCCCCCTGACTCAAGCACTAGAAGTGTATTTTTCAGACCACTCAATGGGCAAGAGAATTTCAGCAAAATGGAATCTGAAATATTAATCTGAGAATCACAGCCTTGTAGAATCCTTGAAGGCCAGGAGTTCCTCCGAGGCAAAGACCATCTCTCACTCACACTTATTCCTTCAGTGCCCAGCGCAGAGGCAATAAATGTTGTATAAATCTAACATATTCAAGAGCCTCCCTGGCCCCTGTCTCTACAGAGTCATATTCAAATAAATGTGGTCCAGCCTCCAAGATAAAATGTTAAAATAATTCTCATTTTTACTTGTGTTTCTCAAGGGGAGGCAGTTAATGGCCCTCAAGTTTTTCCTAATTTTCTCACCCCCACCTGCAACCCCTCTGAAAAACAGCTATCCAACTCCCTCTACCTCCAACCTCAAGGACTTTCTTCCTCTCTCCCTTCTCCACCTTCATTTCCAGCCATTTATACCTCATTTCCACATGGCTTCCCAGCTAAGTCTTTCTCCCTCTCTTTTCTATCCATTTCTCCATCTTTTCTCCATGATGCATATGACAAAAGTTCTGGGAATTGGATTCTCAGAAACCAGATAATTCCCCTTAGATAGGAAGAGTGTTGAATGTAAAGAAGGAAAATCAAGTAGCCAAAGGCAATACACAGTAAGAAAAGGAAAAAAGAAAAAAACATCTCAAGCTGGCCAAGGTAGTGCATGCCTGTAATCCAAGTATTTGGGAGGCTGAGCTAGCAGTTCAAAGCCAGCCTCAACTTAGCAAGACTCTCAGCAACTTAGTGAGACCCTGTTTCAAAATAAAAAATAAAATAGGGCTGGGGTGTAGCTCGGAGGTAGAATGCCTCTGGGTTCAACCTTCAGTACCAAAAGGAAACACACGTAACACACGTCTCCAAATGAATTTAACGAAAGACCAACTATGCATGGAAAAAATGGACAGGTGGAGAAACAGAACAGCAAATTTACAGAGACCCAGAGCTGGTCACATTCTCTCTGCAACCCCCAGGCGCATCAAGAATTATCTCTGCATCCTCCAGTTTATGCAGCTCCACAGGAAGGCCTCTGGGAATGCAAGCACCCAGAGCAGGGACCAACAGGAGCATTCCCTCCAGTCTCAGCCACAGAGGCTCGTAAGACTCAGACCGGAGCAGGAGCTCCAGTTAAATCCAGAAACATCAGCCAAAGTTAAACCCACAAAAGACAGAGATCCCTCTCTCCCTTTTCCACCTTCACGCAGGAAAAGCCACACAGCAAGTGAGAAAGGAGACATATCACAGCATGCTGGACAACAGCGGGTAAAGCGGGTACAGAGGAACCTCGGCACTTGCAGAAACATGAAGGTGCTTCTCACAGCAGCCGTCAGTGCTGCGGTTCTGGAGACACTTCTGAAACCGCCGAACAGGCCTCACGGACTGGAAGCGGCGGAGACATGTGATTGTAAATGAGCTGCAGGTGGGAACTTACTCTAACGGGAGCAGTGGGGACACTGAGCAGGATGGCTTTGGGAAGGACAAGGCCTGTAAATAAAGTAGTGGTGTGATGGGGTTCCGAATGTACCCCAAAAATAAGGTAATATAAAATCCAGGTTCTTGATATTGTGAAAAAAAGAATTTTAACACATATCATTTACAACATCTGGCAGGTTTAATTTAAGAAAAAACTGGGAAGGAAAAAACTTGGATGCAGAGGAAAAAAAGGAAAAGGGAGACAGGGGTCCCCCCCCACGACCAAGTCCTAGGGCATGTTTCCCCGATCACGAGCAAACGCCGAGAGAGAGAACACGTGGAAAATCCAGGGGGTATATGAGAGGGCGGGGTCCTCATTTCCAGCCCCTCTCTCTCAGGTTTCAAGTATTCGATAGGTTGAGCTCCAGGTGAGAGCTGGCTCCTCCTCTTTCCGGGTGTGTGCTGCTTTTAGGTGGGCTGGGCTCTTTAGGAATTTGACGGTATGTCTCAGGTGGGCTGGGCTGTACGTCTCTCTTGGGCCGAACCAAAGGAAACTTCCAAGGGGTGGAGTTTTGGATTAACACTCTCCAGATTTTTTTTAAAAGGCTAAAAAACTATATTTTTATGAATTTTTCCGATACCTCCTTCTACCTCACATTTCACTTCTAAGCTACCTCATCATTTCCCCCCCTGAGACTTTGGGTCCCCTTAATCTTAAGGGGTGCCGAAGGGCGAAGGTCCGACTTCTGAAATTGCTTCAGAGCTGACAAGGGGGCGTTGACCCTGCCTATGTAGGGACCGACAGTTTTTTTCTAACTGATCTAAAGGAGGTAAAGGGATGTCAGGCCTTTTTGTTGGCTGTAGATTTTGATGTTCTGGAACAGAAGGCATAAACATACGATATAAGTACCACCCAGCCAAACAGTAGAAAAGTATGCTGATGTAAACTATACCCGCCAAGAGAAGGAGAAATCCCATTAACCACTTATTTTCCGGAAAGGAAAACATCCACCAGGATACTGTGGATGGATTGGAAGTGGGTGTTAAATCCCAAATCCAGCAGTAATTTTTATAGTATCTGTGACATACTGTTGTAACCAATCTAGGAAATAGTTTGTCTTTGTCTGGGAGAACCATGTAAAAATTAGGAGACCAATAAGTTTAGTTAGGCTAGGCATCATGAAGTTATGAGACAAAATCACAAAGAAATGTAACCTATCCTGATCCGGTCCTTTTGAATAGCACTCTTAAATCTTTCAGAGGCTCACAGGAGTAGCTTTTGCTGGTCTCTCTGGCACCTGGAGGCTTGCTGCCGATGTTAGAGCCTTGGTTCTGTGAAACCTCAAGAGGGACAGGTTTAATTCTAGACATATGAATCCAGGAATTGTGTCCCTGTAGCTTAACAGTTGTGGGCGTGTTAAGAAGAACCTGAAATGGACCTTTTTTATCTTGGGAGAAGCTGCTCATTGGGCGAGTCTTTTTTTTAGGTTTTGAGTAAGACATAATCACCTGGCTGTACCTTTGCCGGGTATGTCGAATTGTCAGGAGTTGGAAGAATCTTATTTTTATACTTTAATAAAGCATTTTGTATTTGCCCCAAATTAATTATATACTTAATCATCTCCTGTGTCTTAGAATCAGTCACAGGATCTGAGGTTAAGAAAGGTCTCCCATATAACATTTTATAAGGGCTCAGTTGGAGAGAGGTTTTAGGAGCAATTCTAATTCGTAATAGAGCAATGGGCAGTAGGCGTAACCAGGGCTCTGAGGTCTCCTGACATAGCTTTTCCCAGGTGGTCTTAATTTGCAGGTTAGCCCTCTCCACTTTTCCTGAGGACTGAGGATGTCAGGAACTGTGGAGATAGTAAGTTATGTCCAGAGCTCGTGAAACCTCTTGCGTTATTTTTTGAAATAAAAGAAGGCCCATTGTCACTTTGGAGTGACCTGGGGAGTCCAAATCTTGGAAGTATTTTTTTTAACAATGCCTTAATGACTTTTTGGGCCCTTTCAGTCCAGGTAGGATATGCCTCTATCCACCCAGAGAACGTATCAGCAAAGACCAAGAGATACTTATATCCTTGGCATGGGGGCATCTGAGTAAAATCTATTTGCCAGTCTTTTTAGGGAATGTGCCCCGTCGCTGTACCGTGTTAAGTAAGGGCGGTGGCTTTGCTCCCCAGCCTGGGTTATTATAGAGGCATAGGGGGCAAGCCCTGGTAACTTTTGAATGGTGGTCTCAAGGTTATACTTTCTTACTGGGTGTTCAAGGCCAAGTAGTTAGCCCAATATTGGGCAATCATAAATTTTAAATTTTGTTGAGTAAGGTCATTTAAGGCTCCTCAGGGTTACTTATGTAAGGGCTTTGCCTTTTGTCTGCAAGGATGGGTCATGGTCTGCTCAACCATTTGCTTTCCTTGAAGCATAGGGGACATTTTCTGTCCAATGACCCTCCTTTTTGCAGAGATCGTGTTGGAGGCTCCTAGTCTCTGGCGCCTTCTCGATCTCCCTATATTGGGAGATCAGATGACTTACCGGAGTTGTAGGGCCTTAATCGAGGTCTTTTCCTGGGACCTATTTGACCTTGGAAGGGCTAGAGCCAAAATATTGACTATCCGTGTAGCCCTGATTATTTTCTGATTGTCTTCCAAGACTCGGTAGTTGAGCACCCAGGTAGTCAGTTTTACCAGTCCTCTTAAAATAGCTATCAAAATACTGCTTAGTCTCAACCTTTGCTTGAAGATGATTATACAATTTTAAACAAAAAAAATACTATTAAACCTTTTTGTTTATAGGATATCAGATTGGTAAGGCATTTTTTTTTAAGATCTGGATTTTAGAATACCTAGGAGACATAAATATATATAGTTAATAAAGAGGCCAGTAATAATTAACAAAATATATAAAAGTTAACAATTTTAACTTAACCTTAACTTTAACTTTACCACTGAAGTGAAATTTAGAATTTATATCTTACTAAAGTAACTATAATTACAAGTTTATATAGGTTAACAGTATTGAAAAAATCAAATGGCTCTAAATTTCTAAGTTTAGAAGACAATATTATTGATTGGAGATAAGTTTATTACCTGATAGTTGATCAATAAAACATTTATCTAAAGCAAACAGATGTAAACCATGTCTTAATGATGAACTTCTGAATGGTACTAAAACATAGATGGCAGAAGTTTTAGTAACTTAAGATATTAACACAATGTATATTGCATAGAAAGATTATTTATATTAGTTAGCTTGTATATATAAAACCCATATACCTTTATCTTTATAAACTTTATGAAAACATTTAGATGAACCAAATACACAGCATAGTTAGCTTATATAGATATCCATATTTATGGTTATAGATATATAAAGTGTCAAATATAGTAACCCAAAATTAAAGTTGTTTAATCATTTACGGGTGTAAAATACAGACTTTTACCCAATTTGTAAAGAAGCAGCTTGCTAGGTAATTGAAACAGGAAACATAAGAGATATCTTGCAAAGATTTACCCTTTTAAGCTAGTTTTTAGTAATGTTAAGAGCACAAAACCAGTGTTTTAAATATAAAAAAACATAGGAAATTATGTTAGCCAGTTTGAATAAAATTGTAGCAATATAAAGTCTCATTTTAGATGAAAGCATTTCCTCTCTTATTATAATACCTCCTCATATTTATGAATCTATTATTTAACCTTTTAATGTCTTAACCATAACACCCCCCAAAAAATTTTAAGTTTAAACAATTTAGAACAATTTTATATTTAAGCAATCCTTACACTAAAACAATCCCTATAACTTTTTTGGGTAAAAAAAATACTTAGCACTCAGATAAAACACTTGACATTTTAAATATTTGTTTATCAGAACACAGCCTAAGAATTTTTTTTTTTCTGTTAGCCTTACATATGTATAGCAGCACATATCAGAACTCTGACCCTCAGTAACTCAGGTTTAAACATCCAGAAGGCTGCAATGTTAAACTGCTCCTTATATTAAAAAAACATGTTTACTTGAATATATTTTTCTTTTGCTGATGTTAAACCAAGAATACTTTACATTTAAAGATTGATGTTAGCATTTAACTTACTTATAAAGATAAGTCATTTAAGAAAACTTACTTATATTTACCTACTTTAACCATTTTAGTAGCCCGTCAACACCTGTCACTATTTTAACAAATAAAGAATATAAAACAAATAAAATAGAAAATAAGCATTGTAATTACAAATATTAAATAGGAATAAACATGTAACCTTAATTGTCTAATCTGGAAAATTCTGTTAACTTTAATGACATCTCTTGCTTTTAATAAACTTAAAAAAAACTTATTTGTAAAAGACTTAAGTCACGTGAACTAAAAAAATATTTGGATCCATCTTTAACTTAATGAGCGCTCTTTATAAGTTAATTTTGGTACCACGTGGATATGTTTGTATGGATAAAAACAACATGTCTCATAGTTTTAACTTGCCAGGCATTGAATCTCCATGGATAACTAATTAGAACCAGATGTATAGTCCCCCAAATTAAAATATATTTTATCACAGATGATTGTCATGTTAGAAAACATCAAGTATTTAGATCTCTGCCCATTTTTACTCATAGAACAAGCCTTCATCTTTTAATTTACATTAGGACCAGGAAAAGGTAAACTTTTGTCTTTTACTTATTTAATATGTACTCTGAGGATAAATTTTTAAGGATGTTAAATTACCCATGATCTTATGTACCTCGAGGGATTCCTTTAATAAATTTTGGAGAGAGAGCAAACAAAACTAAGGTTTTAATAAACAAACAGGATCAAGACGGAAGAGAATTATTTTAAATTTGGATTATCATTTCTTTATCATGCTGCGCAGCGACGGAGTTCCTCTTTCATCTACCTGGTCTTTATTATATGCATCCGCATAACAAAGGGGTAGGCGGGGTTCTTCTGTAAAAAATCATACGCAGCGTCCTGCGTATGCTTTTTACAGGCGGATGTCGGAACTAAAAATCGGATTTAGAACGAAGTCTTATATTTCCGGAATACATTTAACATTTTATCAGACTAGACTTATTGTTTTAGCTAGATCCCTAAGCCTGCTCAGGGTCTTTCTAAAAAGCAAGTACGGAACCAAAACAGAACAAAACAAAAAACCCCCCAAAAAACACAAAATTTTCTCTCTCTATCTAACACGTAATTAAAATAAAAATCCCTTTTAATAACTTGCAAAGGTTGCAAAGGTCCTTTCCGAAGACTCGAGGCCATTTTTTTTAGATAAAACAAATCAGATGTTAACACGAGATTATAACATTACATTTACAATAACCAGTGTGTATTTACTGCAGGCCTTTACTATGAAATAGTGTAAGCGCGGAGGCTTTTTGAGGTAGAAAAGGAAAAAAAGGAAAAAAATTTCTCTCCCCTCTAGTTGTATCTGTTGAAAAGACATAAATCCCATTTGCGTAGATTTTTTTTAAATCTGAGGAAAAGAAAAAAAAATACACGATCGCCATCTAGCGGCCACATGTGTCTACGTGCGGCATGGGCACCGCGTCTTGTCGTAGTCGCACCGTGATGACGTGGCTGCGTCCCGCAGTCATGTGACACGACGGCGCGGCGGCGCAGCCATCTTGCAAAAGCAACGATGGAACGGGAAAAGAATTAGTTAAAAGCAAGGCAAACAACAAACCAAAACGGGAGCAGCTCTCCCTGGCTACCTTTCCATTCGCCCGCGCGGCCCTAGCTACCTTCATTATCCTGCGCAGCTACCTTTCCCTTATCCCGAGCAGTGGCCGCAGAAGCCCCGCGGCTTCCTGGGTGGTCCGCCCGGCTTTTCACAGAAGAGATGGAAAAAGAATTAAAACAAAAAAACCAAAATGCCCTTTTTTAACACCATGCCTCTTGGGCAGCTCTGCTACCTACTACGCTAAAAAGAAAAAAAATCCCAAAAAAGTAACGAAAAATAGAGGGCGGAAGTGGGTAAAACGGTCAAAACCGGGGAAATATTGGGGAGGCGGGAGGGAGCATGCTGGTTCGGCGGCGCCGCGAGCTTAAAAAAAAGCTCTTACCGAACCGATCCTGCTGTTCCCGGAACCCGGGCAGTGTACGGCTGCGTTCCAAGCCGTGGGTACCGGCCCAGGAAGCCTATCTGTGGCCCCAGAGGACCGGGACGGTGGCGCGGCGCGTCCCGCGTCCCTCCTGGAGTACCGCGATGTCTCCATAAGCCACGGGCTAGGAGCCCGAGCTGGGCCATGCTGGCGGCGGGGTTTCGGGTTCCGGAACGCGGGCAAGCAGGTACCGCTTCGCGCCGTGAGTTAAAAGCTGGCAGGTCCGAGCCTACTGCTGCCGAGACTGGCCCAGCGCACTGTTGCTTTCCGGGCCATGGATGTGCCCGCAGGGAACTTAGGCTCCTCTCTAGGAAGCCTGGCGGTGGTCGTGGGACGGGGGCAGAGGCACCGTGTGGCGGGTACCCCCCTGGGGAGGCCCACTGGCGCCCGCTGCAACGAACGCGGGAATGGGACCTGGCCGGTGCCATGGGACCTGATGTCCGCGCCGACAATGCTGGCTCTCGCCCCCGGCTCTAATCCATCTGCATCCCCCTGGGTTTTTAAAACATCCCCACACGTGCACACAGCAACTACTAGTAATAAGAAATTTCTAAGCATCTTCCCATAAAGAGAACACTTACCCCTTGCCAGATGTCTGAGTCTCCTGGCTGGCTCGCCAAAAATGTGATGGGGTTCCGAATGTACCCCAAAAATAAGGTAATATAAAATCCAGGTTCTTGATATTGTGAAAAAAAGAATTTTAACACATATCATTTACAACATCTGGCAGGTTTAATTTAAGAAAAAACTGGGAAGGAAAAAACTTGGATGCAGAGGAAAAAAAGGAAAAGGGAGACAGGGGTCCCCCCCCACGACCAAGTCCTAGGGCATGTTTCCCCGATCACGAGCAAACGCCGAGAGAGAGAACACGTGGAAAATCCAGGGGGTATATGAGAGGGCGGGGTCCTCATTTCCAGCCCCTCTCTCTCAGGTTTCAAGTATTCGATAGGTTGAGCTCCAGGTGAGAGCTGACTCCTCCTCTTTCCGGGTGTGTGCTGCTTTTAGGTGGGCTGGGCTCTTTAGGAATTTGACGGTATGTCTCAGGTGGGCTGGGCTGTACGTCTCTCTTGGGCCGAACCAAAGGAAACTTCCAAGGGGTGGAGTTTTGGATTAACACTCTCCAGATTTTTTTTT
>PVLC010007455.1:47517-63590 GCA_004027655.1 Graphiurus murinus | reverse complement strand
TTCATGGTCACAGCGCCCCAAAAGGCCAGATAAGTACAGAGCAGACATTTGCAAATATATGGCTTACATTCCATTTTCAGATGTTTACTTAATGTTTCATCATTGTCAGAGAGCTTAAGGGGGGTTTGGACTCTTCTGAAATCCAAGGGGGACCTGGGCTTCTGCATTCTAGTAGTATTTTAATTTTTCTATCCTTACAGTAGAATGCCCCTGGGTTCAATCCCCAGTACCTCAAAAAAAAAAAAAAAAAACTGCATGTGTTCTATAATTCAACATATAAATGTATGCATTTGAGCCGGGCACAGTGGCACATGCCTGTAAACCCAATACTTGAGAGGCTGAGACAGGAAGATTGCAAGTTCAAGGCTAGCCTCAGCAACTTAGCAAGACCCTGTTTCAAAATAAAGAATAAAATAGGACTGGAGGTGTAGCTCAGAGGTAGAATGCCCCTGGGTTCAATCTCCTGTACAAAAAAAATTTTTTTAAATAAAAAGTAAATTGTATGTATTCGGAAAAGGGGAAATAGAATATACCATGATTAAAATAGTTTTTGCATTAGCAAAAGGATAATGGATTTCTTGCTAAAGTTTATTTATTTATTTATTTATTTATTTATTTATTTATTTATTTATTTTCAGTACTGGGGATTGAGCTCAGGGGCATTCTACCTCCAAGCTATACCCCCAGCCCTAGTTTTATTCTTTATTTTGAAACTGAGTCTCACTAAGTTGCGGAGTGCCTCACTAGGTAGCTGAGGCTGGCTGCGAATCCGGATCCTCTGGTCTCAGCCTCCCAAATGCTGGGATTACAACCGTGCGCCACCACGCCCGGCTGCTAAAGTTTATTTTATTGTAGTTATTTCTTAGTGACATAGCTTCATGTGTATGTACACGTGTACAAGCATACACACACACACACACACACACACACACACACACACACACACATGATCCCTAGCCATTTTCTTGATGCACTTTTTCTTCCTTTGCTTGGTGGCTGGACCCTATGGCCCGATGCACTCTAACCTTGCGCTCCAGCACCAAACTGCACCCCAGCCCCTCTGGCCCCGATGGCAGACGTCTGTAAGAGTTTCATCCTCTCCCTCATCATGTGTCCTTGCTGGGAAACACCGCAGGATTTCAAATGTGTCGCCATCGTGATGGTTTCCCAGAGTGAACAGAGGTAGAAAAAGGCCGCTTAGGGAAATGATTGTGTATAAACCCCAGGCAGGATGGTTCTAACCAGATCCTACAGGAGGAAAATGGAAAGCAGATGTTTCCAGAATCTTCATTGGACTTTAGCAAGCAGGGTAGCATCTTTGCTGATTGAGACACCCAGGAAATGGCTTGCACGTGAAGCAGCAGCGGCCCCAGCAGGAAATACACTAGCCCTTCCTTCACCATGGGCTTAGTCTAAGAGACATGTGATTAACCCAGAGTCCACTGGGCCCCCAGCTGCCCCTGCAGGGCAGAGCCTGGGAAATTCACACGGTGGAAGAGAGTTGTGTTTTGGGGAAAATGACCCTCTTGCATTTTGTGCGTGCATGCATGAGTGGGTGCGTGCATATGTTACTTGGGATTGAACCCAGGGGCATTCTACCTCTGAGCTACACCTCCAGCCTTATTTTATTTTTATTTGGAAACAGGGTCAAAGTTGCTGAGGCTGGCTGCAAACTTGTGATCCTCCTGTCTCAGCCTCCCAAGTACTGGGATTACAGGTGTGTGCCACTTGCATTCTTTGTACAGACAGAATAAGAGAGTCTGAGCTGTGTAAAAAAGGGGGAGGCATTCCGTTAGCCTTGGACAATTGTCAGCTGGGGCACCAGAAGATACATTTGCTCTGGTTATCGTAGCACCCCAGAATCCTGAGCCAGCCCCATCCACATGCCAGCACCTGGCTCCCTTCACTCCTGTGCTGGACCAGAAAATCCTACACCCGAGCGAAGTCAGGGCCACAGAGTCATGGAGCAGGTAATTCCCCATCCCACTCAGTTGGGCAGTATCTCCGAACCATACATGAAGGCTGGCCAGGCGTGGTGGCACCCACCTGTTGTCCCAGCTGCTCAGGAGGCCGAGGAGTTCCGGGCCAGCCTGGGAAACACAGCGAGACCCTGTTGTCTAATAAGTACATAAATAAATAGATGGAGGTCTGGAAGCCTCAGGAGTCTGATGTACTCCAAATCCTGCTTCTCCTGGCTCATGTTCCCAACCCCTCCTCCTGGAAGAGCTGCAGATGACTCATGATTTTCAAAATATTAGACAGAGGGTTCTGTTAACTTGGCATCAAACTTGCCAAATTACAGATAAACAATTGCTGTGTCTGAACAATGGAATCTTTCTAGATTCAATTCTATTTAATATGTAATAGGGGAGCGCTCTATATGTTTGGCTATGGTTTTAATATACTTTCATTGGTGTATCTATATATTTTTTAAATGCCTCAATAAGTGAAAGGGGGAAAAAATCTCAGGGGGGTGGTTTCCTCCATTATTAAGTCTACTTTCTTCTTCTTTCCTTCTTTCTTTTCCTTCCTTCCTTCCTTCCTTCCTTCCTTCCTTCCTTCCTTCCTTCCTTCCTTCTTTCTTTCTTTCTTTTTGGTACTAGGGATTAAACCCAGGGTTGTTCTATCTTTGAGCTATATCCCCAGCCTTTTTTATTTTTTATTTTGAAATAGGGTCTCACTAAGTTGCTGAGGGTCTTGCTAGATTGCTAAGGCTGGCCTCAATCCTGCAATCCTCCTGTCTCAGCCTCCCAAGTATTGGGATCACAGGTGAGTGCCACCACACCTGGTTCTTTTCTTCTTTTAGACAAAGCCACTTGTGGTGGACATTTTCATTTCTCTCTTATTTTCCACAAGGCAGGACACACTTTGTGGGGGGGGGGGTACTGGGGATTGAACCCAGGGGCATTCTACTTCTGAGCTATACCTCCACCCCCAGCCCTATTTTTTATTCTTTATTTTGAAACAGGGTCTCACTAAGTTGCAGAGGGCCTCACTAAGTAGCTGAGGCTGGCCGTGAACCCAGATCCTCCTGTCTCAGCCTCCCAAGTACTGGGATTTCAAGCATGCGCCACCACACCTGGCTTGATACACACTTCTGAGTTCTCACATGTTGTGATTCACATTGGAGGGTTGCATTTGCTACAAAAGTTCTGGAGTGAACTACAGGAAAGAGTATTACACTTAAAGTCTGATAAATAAACATCTGAACCTACTGAATAGAAGAGATTTCATGATGCAATTATCTTCAGTGCTTGATCTTTCTCTTCTTCTTTAAAGGACTCTTCAAAAACCTCATTTACAGTGGGATTTTTTGTTGTTGTTTTTATTTTTTAGTAGAACTGGAGACAGAACCCAGGAGCATTCTACCTCTGAGCTACACTGCAGCCGTATTTATTTATTTTTTAAAGCAGGGTCTCACTAAGCCATGAAGGGGGGCCTTGCTAAGTTGCTGAGGTTGGCTGAGCGCCTACGATCCTCCTGTCTCAGCCTCCCAAGTACTGGGATCACAGGCGTGCACCACCACTCCCGGCTCCGTCGTACTTTTGTGATAGAGGAGAGCTCTGGTAAGGGGCGCCCGGGCTCAGGACTGCCCTAGCTCCTTGCTCTCGGTGGGGATGTGCAACAAGCTCAATCATTGCTTTGTGCCACAATTTCCTCATCCACGTCACGAGCCCGCCCTCAGAGCCGAGACGATGACACACGACAAAGCTTGGAAAAAACAATGAGCTCAGTGCCTGGTACAGGGAACACTCAGTCAACGCTAGCCATTGTCACCATGTTGCAAAAACTGGTTTTCTCCCCATTCTTTAGGAAAATAGCCATAATCATATCTATTGCACTTTATTTAATTATAGACCCATTTTTGAGTCAATGTATGCCTTAAAACCAGGGAATGCAGCTGTGCGTAGGGGTGCAAGCTTGTAATCCCAGTACTTGGGAGGCTGAGACAGGAGGATCGCAGGTTCATGGCCAGCCTCAGCTACTTAGTAAGGCCGTCCGCAACTTAGCAAGACCCTGTTTCAAAATAAAGAATAAAAAGCCAGGCTTGGTGGTGCATGCTTGTAATCTCAGTACTTGGGAGGCTGAGACAGGAGGATCACAGGTTTGCGGCTAGCCTCAGTTACTTAGTGAGTCCCTCTGCAACTTAGTGAGATTCTGTTTCAAAATAAAGAATAAAAAAATAGGGGTGGGGGGTATAGCTCGGAGGTAGAATGCCCCTGGGTTCAATCCCCAGTACTTCCAAAATAAATAAATAAATAATAATTAAAAAAAAATAAATAAGAAAGACCAGTGAGTGAAAATGCCGGCGATATGAAGGCAGCTTGCGTATGCTCTCTGAATGCAGAGGAGAAACTGGATGCTATGAAACATCTGAAAGGGGCCTCTGTCTCCACCCTCGGCTGTCCACTCCCGGGATCTTCTCCTAGCAGGGGTCCACGTAACACAGAAGATCCTTTGCTTCTAGTATCTGCAGGGAAAGCCATTTCCCACTCAGTCTCTGCCCCGACACAAGGCCCTGCCGGTGGTCAGCACATGAACGTGCATTCTCAGGCTGGGGAACCCTAATCCCACCGTGATTTATGTTGTGGATAAAATATCACAGACACAGGAAATAAGGCCACCAGGCCAGAGGGGCCACAGCTGTGTTGGGATGGAAACTCTCCCCTCCTCTCAGGCCCACCCACCACCCTCCTGCCCACCCCAGACTGGCCCTGGCTTGGAAGGTATGGAGGGACTGAGGTGGGGGGTGGGGTTCTGTGGGAATTAACAGCTCAGGGTCTGAGCCAGGTGTGCCATGGCACACATCTGTAATCCCAGCACTCAGGAGGCTGAGACAGGAGGATTACAGGCTCAGGAACTTAGCAAGACCCTGTTTCCAAGTTAAAAAAAAAAAACTAAAAAAGGACTAGAGGAGCCAGGCATGGTAGTGGACACCTGTAATCCCAGCACTTGGGAGGCTGAAAAGGAGGATTGCAGGTTTGAGGCCAGCCTCAGCAACATAGCCCGACTCTCAGCAACATAGCAAGACTCTGTTTCAAAATAAAAAGTAAAAAGGGCTGGGTGTGTGGTTTGGAGGTAAAATACCCCTGGGTTTAATCCTCAGCAACACAAAAAAGGGGTCTTGGAGGTGTAGCTTATAGGTAGAGTACACCTGGGTTTAATCTCCAGTAACACACGCGCTCCAGAAGGTTGGAGTATGGAGAAAGCCAGTGAAGGGCTTTGGAGAGAACAGTTTTATTACAGTTTTCGATTGTGATAAAATGTACACAACAAAGCCCAGAAGTTGAACCATTTTTAAGCGAACAGTTTAAGTGTATTTAAGTGGCATTAAGTACACTCACTCCAGAAAAGGCGTATTTCAATTGGGGTTGTTGGAGACAGAAGTCAAGGATAAAGTTTATAGTTTTTTAAAAATGTCATGAAACAGCCGGGTGTGGTGGTGCACACTTGTAATCCCAGTACTTGGGAGGCTGAGACAGGAGGATCCGGGTTCGAGGCCAGCCTTAGCTACTTAGTGAGGCACTCCACAACTTAGTAAGACCCTGTTTCAAAATAAAGAATAAAAAGTAGGGCTGAGGATGTACCTCAGAGGTAGAATGCCCCTGGGTGCAATCCCCAGTACCAAAAAAAAAAAAAAAAAAAAGTCATGAAGCCACGTAATGAATGACCGAGAGAAACTGAAGGTCAACGGGAACTCAATGGAAGGTCCTGCCCAGCAGAGTGCTAGGACACCAAGAACCTGTGATTTGTCCTGGGTAACCCCCACTCACAACATTCTTGACTCCTTAGTAAAGCTTTGGTCATTTGGGGCAGAATGAAGGGTACAAAGGTGGGGGTATGGGCTGCAGGTGTGGCTCGGTGGTACAGCAGGCCTAGCATGCAGGTAGGGTCTGGGTTCCATCCCCAGCACCACCTCTGTGAGGTTTCTCCTGCCCTCGTCTGGGTCCAGTCCTGAGAGATGAGGAGTGGCAAGGCCTTCAGGTGAGGCAAAGGGCAGCTTGCTTATAGAAAAGAAAGAACTTTCAGCTGGGCATGGTAGCACACACTTATAATCCCAGTACTTGGGAGGCTGAGACCAGAGGATCTGGGTACATGGTCAGCCTCGGCTACTTAGTGAGGCTCTCCACAACTTAGTGAGACCCTGTTTCAAAATAAAGAATTAAAAAAAAAAAAAGGACTGGAGGTGTAGCCTCTGAGTTCAGTCTCCAGTACCGCAAAAAAAAAAAAAAAAAAAAAAAAAAAAAACCTTCATGATTTATTATTTCAAGTTGGCAATAATAAAGTAAAATAGGGTGCTTAGGCTGAAGTGACAATAGAATCCTGGAGGTAGAATCAGCAGGGCCAGTCAGAGAGGCCTGCAGACGGTCCTCAGCTGCCGTGAGGGCCCCTCTCGGCACACATGGGGCCACTGAGTGTGTACTGGGCATCCAGCCTGGATAACGTAGTCAGGATGAGTGTTCCCTATCATGTAATGGAGCTAAACGAGAGGTTTCTAACCATCCAACTTTCAATTACAGTTTAGAAAAGATTCTGGTAATGGAATTGAAGGTGACCAGAAATCAGCTGGAGGAACAATGTATAATCAGATTTTCTAGTGCTCCAAGTTGCCCTGGGGGAGGGGTTGTTCACTGGTTCCACAAATATTTATCAAGACCCTGTATGGTCCAGGTATTGGGTCATCAACAGACTCACACAACCCATTCACATGGAGTTTACGGTTGAGCACAGAGGAGACAGGTAATAATCAAATGACCATGCAACTCCATGCATGCTAAGTGCTGTGAATTAAAAACACAGGCACATTTAGGCACCATGAAGAAAGCTTAGACGGGGCTCAGTGGTGGAATACTTGCCTAGCATGCACAAGGTTCTGGGTTTGATCCCCAGCACCATACACACACAATTTTAGATGCGTTTTGTGGATTTTATGTAGAAAAATTCCCAGGACAGAACACCCTACATTGTTGAATAAAATATAAGAAATACATTGTATTTTTGTCAGTTTTGTTAAGGTGTGCTATGGTTTGAAAGTCCCCCCAAAACTCCTGTTGAAATTTAATGCTTATGGTGAGGTATTAAGAGGTGGGACCAGCTGGGATTTTTAAAAGGTGATTAGGGCCTGAGGATTCTGACCTTGTGAACAGAGTAACCCATTGGTGGAGTAATGGGGTGATGAGATAAATGGTTATCTCAAGAGCAGGCCCATTATAAAGGCCACACTGGCCATGCTCCTGTCAACACTTGATGTCCTGTGCCACCCCAGGACTCTGCAGAGAGTCCCCACCAGTGAGAGAGACCCCACACCATGCAGCCCTTCAACCTCGGCCCTCCTAGCCTTCAGAATCCTGAGCTGAATTATTCTTTATTAATTACCCAGTCTTTGGTATTCAGTTATAGCAACAGAAAATGGACCAAGACAAGGAATAATTTATATATAATGAAGTTCACTGGTTTTGATCATGCAATTCAATGAGTGCTGACAAATGTAAACTCACATAACCACCCCCGCGATCATGATAGAACACATTTTCCTCACCCCACATGATTCCCTTTGGAGCCAACCCTATCCCCCACCTCCTGCCCAGCAACTGCTGATCTGCTTCCAGTTGCTCTAGTTTTGCCTTTTCTATAATTTTGTACAAATTAAGTCACACAGTATGTAGCCTTCTGTGTCTGAATTTTTTCACTTAATGTAATGCTTTTGAAGTTTCTCCGTGTTGAGGGATATGTGAAGAGTCTGTTTCTTTCTACTTTTGAGTGGTATCGCATCATTTTATTAACTTACCACTGATGGGCATCTGAGCTCTTTCCAGATTTAAGCTGTCATGAATAAAGTTGACATATATAGATACCTACAAGCCAGGTGCTGTGGCACACACCTGTAATCTTAGCTACTTGGAGGTTGAGGTAGGAGGATCTCAAGTTCAAGACTAGCCTGAGCAACTTTGTGAGACCTTGTCTCAAAAAAAAAAAAAAAAAAAAATGTAGTATAGCTCAGGGGCAGAGCATCCCTGGATTCAATTCCCAGTATCACATATACACAGAAATAGTCACCTCCAAGTTTTTGAGTAGACATATAAATATTCTTCTTAGATAGTAAGTATCAAGGAGCGGAATGGCTAAGTCACATGGCATGGTAAGCAGAATTCTAAGGAGGACTTCAAATGACCCTGGCTGTTGCATAACTCCTTCCCTTTTGAGTGTGGGTCAAGCATGTGATATGTCATGATATCACTTCCATGATCTTGTTATCTCACAAAGCAAAAGACATTATCCATGTGGGCCTAAGCTACTCATGTGATCCCTTTAAAAGCTGATAAGCAAAATAGGAAATCAGAGAAGTATAAAGCATAGGGGGTACATTTGTCCATCTTCAGTTACTATAACAAAATACCCAAGGCTGAAAATTTTTTAAAGCAAAGAGGTTTGTTGGCTCAGGATGGCAGAAGAATCCAAAACAGCATGGTGCTAATACCCTAGTAAGGACCCCCTGGGTTGCATCGAAGATGGCAGAGAAATGGAAAAAGAAATGTTCTTCTGCAGAAGAACTAACCACAAGACCAGCATTCATCTGTTCATGAAGGTGGAGCCCCCACGACCTAATTACTTTCCCCAGGCTCCACATCTTAAAGGTCCCACCACTGCTACCATCACCACACAAAGCTTCCAGCACTTGAACACCTAGAGGGACAAACCATGGCCAAAGCATAGCACGGGGAGCTCAGTGTGTCCTCACGGGCTTCAAGAGGGAGGGGTCCCTAAGGAGAAAGGCAGACAGCTTGAAGGGAAGAGAGTGGCCCCAGCAGACAGTCAGCAAGGAAATGGGGACCTGTCCTGCTAGTGCAAGGAACTGAAGTGTGTGTGTGTGTGTGTGTGTGTGTGTGTGTGAGAGAGAGAGAGAGAGAGAGAGAGAGAGAGAGAGAGAGAGAGAGAGAGAGAGAAAGGGGCTGGGGTTTAAGCCCCGGGGCATTCTACCTCCAGGCTAGACCATGAGTCCTATTTTATTTTTTATTTTGAAACCGGATCTCACTATGTAGCCGAGGCTGGTATCACACCTTTGATCCTCCCGTCTCAGCCTCTCAAGTACTGGGATTGCAGGCTTGCATCACCATACACAGCTCAAGGAGCTGAATTCTGCCAAGAAATCTGAATAAGGTTGGAAACTGATTTCACCCCAGAGACTCCAGAAGGGAATTCAGAGGCCAACACATTCAGTCCTGTGATGCTAAGAACAGAAAATCCAGTCACAGCATTAAAGACTCTGACCTACACACCAATGAGGTAATGTGCAGTGTGTGGAGATTCATTACAGCAACAGAAAACTAATGCATGTGGTGTGTGGATTATCAGCTGTATCAGCTGCCTAAGACACTGCTATGTTGTTGCCGAAAGTAGCCACACTTCCTACTCCTACCTGCAATGCACCAAGTTCAAGTTATTCCACATTCTTGATGATATTTGCGATTGCCAGTCTTTTAAGTTTCTAGCCATTCTTGTGTTGTGGTATTTCATTGTGGTTTTGATTTGCATTTCTCTAACAGCTAAGGATGTTCAGCATCTTTTCACATACCCTTTTATTTTCTTGAGTGAAATGTCTTCAAATCTTTAGCCTGTGTTTTTCTTTTTTATTGGATCATTTGTTTTATTCTTTCAAAGCACTATCGGGCTAGTGGTAAGGTAAAGGTAATAGAAGGCGGAGCTATAAGAAAGCTGGATTGCATGGGGTTGGGTTAGGGGAGAGCTGGTCTTTGCTGAGAGGGCTGGGAGGTCTGTCAGTCCTTAGCAGCCGAGAGTCCAAGTTTAAATGAGCCACATCCAGGGACAGGAGATTAAATGTCTAGGGCTTGAGCAGGGCAGACCAGATTTTAAAATGCTCCAGGATGTGGTTTAGAGGTAGGTAGAGTGCTTGCCTAGCATGTGTGAGGCTGTGGGTTCAATAACTGGTGGGAGGGGGAGGGGTACCTCATGTGAAACTTTGTATCTTTCAATACAATGTTTATTCAAGAAAAAACTGCACCTGCATAAGGGGTTGTCTACCTCAGGTCTGGCTCTGGGTAAATCATGGAAAAGTGCTCCCCCAAAGAATTCTTAGTTAAAGTCTCCCACTGGCAAGTGTGTGAGCTTGAAACTTACACCTTCTATATAGACCTTAAAATTTGAGCCGGGCGTGGTGGCACACGCTTGTAATCCCAGCATTTGGGAGGCTGAGACTAGAGGATCCGGGTTCACAGTCAGCCTCAGCTACCTAGTGAGGCACTCCGCAACTTAGTGAGACCCTGTTTCCAAATAAAGAATAAAAAATAGGACTGGGAGTATAGCTTGGAGGCAGAATGCCCCTGAGTTCAATCCCCAGTACCGGCAAAAAAAAAAAAAAAAAAAAAAAAATTGAATATGAAATGGATTTACAGTCTGTAATCCCAGTATTTGGGAGGCTGAGACAAGAGGATCACAGGTTCGTGACTAGATTCAGTAACTTAATGAGGTCCTCTGCAACTTAGTGAGACTCCGTTTCAAAAATTAAAAATAAAATAGGGGTAGGAGTGTACCTCAGAGGTACAATGCTCTCTCTTGTGATACTTGTCATGGTGTCATGGAAAATAATAGGCAAGTGAGAAGCTAAGGGAGCAGATCAGTGGTAGAACATGAGCTTAGCACGCCAGAGGCCCCAGGTTCAAGTCCAGCACCAGGGGGAAAATAGGCAAGTGCAAAGATAACTCCTACATACAAGTAAGCATACTTGAATTTTTTAAAAGATTGTAATTGTAATTGTATATTGTTTCAAATCTCACTTGTTACCTGTTAATACAATATTGTGACTATAATATCTTCTTTTATTCTTTGGAAATATTTTTTTATAGTTGCTTAATATCTTTAACCCCCTTATCTTAATTCTGCCTTCTGCAATGTCTGCTGTTAATTTTTGTTAGAAGCAATGATGATCTACTTAATATTTTTCATTTCCTCATGTATTAGGAAAGAGAGGTAGCTGCATGTTCTACTGCCGAGTATACTTATTTTTTGTTTTAGAGGTCTTCATTTGCAAATAAACTCCTGTGTTGCATTGTACAGAAACATGTGCTTCAAAGCAGATTCTGAATATAAATAATGTGAAGCTTTGAAACATAAATTAGATGATTCTTGACTTGACAAAGAGATGTTCTGCTTTATGCAAAAAATTTCCTGTATGTTTTCTTTTGCATAGACTGACTCCTAAAGGTATGAAAATATCACTTGCTTTATGAAAATTGAATGAATATGGCACTTTTCAGAAATGTACTTATGACTTTATTTTTTTTTTTTATTTAGGGACTGAGGATTGGACCCAGGGGCGTTCTATCTTCAAGCTACAATCCCAGTCCTATTTTATTTTATTTTATTTATGTTTTGTTTTGTTTGGAACAAGGTCTCACTAGATCGCTGAAAGTCTCACTAAGCTCCTGAGGCTGGTCTCAAACCTGCAATCCTCCTGTCTCCCAAGTACTGGGATCACAGACATGACTTTGAAAAAGATGCATTTGTACATATACATCAGCCTCAACCCAAAAATTAACTAATATCATCATATTACTGTAATGTGTATAGTAAAATCTCATTAATCCAAGAGTGCCACTAATTTAAAGCTTTTGGTAGCTCAGATAGGGAATATGCTATTTCTCATAAGGAGAAACCATTATGAGGTACTCGTGTGTTTTTGTGCACTCTCGTTAGGCCGTGCGCAGAAGTTCATTAGCTTATTTCATCCTATCTTTGAGCACCTTTTCGTCATTTGATGAGTATAAACTGCCCTTACCCAAAGGCAACAAGATGGCCTACGAACATTTAAACTTTTAACCAAGCTGGATAAACCTCATCCATGCCTTCCCTTTCCCCCACTCAAACCTTCTCCTGGATGAAACTGTGTAACCAGCATCATAGCCTGATGGTGCAAGGTTCTTGCATTTCTGTGCACATTACCCACAGTAAAGTATCATTCCCAGCGGGTCGCCCACCTGGAGCCTGCATCCCAAATATGGCCGCCCATCCGCCCTGGGAATCCTTGGGCCTGATGGAGAGCAGGCCTGCACCGCCATTCTTCTCCGCACGCCTTGCGCGGGGTCGCAGTCGTCAGGGTAACCGCGTGTCTGGAGGCCGAGCGGGCTCCGGGAGTTTCCAGGGAAACGGCTCCCAGCCAGGCAGGTGCAGCGAGCCCTGGGGCGGGCGGCGGGCGGCGGGAGGGGGGACCCTGGGGACCGCGGGGCGTGGCCGCCGGGCCGCTGTGCGCTCGGAGGAGACTTAAATAGATGTTATTTTTTAAAACTACTTTTGGTGGAATATTTTGCTTTGATATCCTATTTTCAAAAAAAGAGAACAACTGATTCCTCCCGCCGGCTTGATAATATCCAATCAATCTCTCTCTCTCCTCTCTCGGAGCTGCCTGCGCTTTGGAAATGATCCAGGTCAATGAGGAACTGCAGCGGCGCCCCCCAAAACAGTAAGGTTCCGTTAGCCCGAGTCCCAGGCACAGACGCGAGCGCACAGCTGCACCAGCCTCTCGGGCTCCGCGGCGCCAGGCGTCCAGGGGGAGAGGGGGTTGAGGGTTGCGGTGTGGATCGATTCCCTTGACCTCGTAGGCGCGGGCTCGGTTAACTGGAAAGGCACTGGGCTCCTGTTCTGTTTCAGAAATACTGGTGGGAAAAGGGATCGGATTTTTGCGCGAAGCGAGTAGGAAAGAACAGAGGTTGCTGGAGAATTCGTAGGTCAAGCCTGGCCTTTGAACCTTTCCCTGGCCGACCCCTGCACCGTCCTCCCCGAAGCAGGGTGATTGCAGATTAGTCGCCCCCCACCCCCCGCCCGCGTGTCATCTTTGTGTCTCTATGGGGGAGGAGAGGACTGGCTGACACAGTTATTAAGCCTGGCAGCTGCGTTGGCGACGCGGAGGAGCGTTTGGAGCTCGCTCGCGGCTAATAAGGGGCTCCTCCAGCTGGCCGCCGGCTTGCCTCTCTCCGAGCGCCTCCGCCTCCTTCTAATTGCGGCGGCTCCGGGGGGGAGCGCGCTTCGGAAACAGTTGGAAACGTGAGTATCTGCGACCTCCGCGTCGTTTGCAGGCCGCCCGGCTCTTAACGTTTCCAGCTCGGTGGTCGGGACGTAAAGACAGCGACCAGCCAGGTGGTGCGCAGAGGACCCGGCTGCGGGGTGGCCCGCGACGCACGTCGCCACGCCTTGTCTGGAGGCGGCGCGCGCTGGCGACAGCCCCGGCGGCTGCGGGAAGGGGCTGGAGCGCCGCGTAGTTGGCGCACGGCTTGGGGAAACCCGCCCAAAGAACCCCGAGCCGAGGCAGCGAGTGTAGACAACCTTGCCCGGCCCCCAATCCCTCGGATCCTTTTTGAGAAAGGCGAGAAGCCGCGTTTTACCGCTGGCTGTAAACAATGAGACGGGGACCTTTGTGTTCTGCACAGTGGCTTCGGGGACGGCGGGGCCCCGGGCGTGGTGGCCCCGGGGTGAGCAGCGCATGCGGCTGGGTCTCCGTCCGGGAGGGCAGTGCGTCCTGGTTCCTTTGGGATCTTGGCGCTCTGGGGATTTCAGATCCCCAGGGCTTCGGGCTCTCGCCATGAACAGAGCTCGCTGCTCCCGGTCTAATCTTGCATATTGTGTCTGTTCTTAGAGGGCAGACCTTTTCTGGAGACCAGACCAGAAAACTCGAAGAGCTTAATTCCCTCCTTCCTCCCCAAAATGTGTGTGTGAGAGACGGTGTGGTGTTGACTACGGAGAGCTACAGGGAATCTTGAAGTTCAACTTGGTTCTTGTTTATTTCTGGACAAGATTTCCAGCTTGATGGAGCTGGCAGCATGCAAGGTCTCTCAGTGGTTTATACATTTCTTAAAGAACCCTGGTGTTCTCCTAGGGGTTCCAAGGAGCTGTTAACACAGTCAAGTGTCCCCAGAATGTCGTGTGCATTGTTTCACATGCATTTCCATGTTGATCTGGTTCAGCCCAAAGGTATGATAGAGACGCTGGCTCTACTGATGCACACACCAACTCTTGCTGTCTCTGAGACTTGGTTTCCCAATGTTGGTTTCCGGTGCCTGGTCTGCAGGATCAGGGGCTGATGGCATGGAAGACCTTGTCTCCCCTGGAGGGCCCTGCAAAGCCAGGACTTGTCTATTGTGGGGAACCTGGATAAGGGACTTCAACTTTCCAAGTCTGTTTCTTCATCTTTAACATAGGTATAACAAAGTAATTCTATCTACCAAGGTAGTAGTGTCTAACACTTAGCCCAAGAGACTGAGAGTTGAGCTGGCCTTCCAGTTCCATCTCCCACTAAGCAGCTTTTCTGTTAACCTGGCATTTGAGAACTGGCTTAATGAAAGATTGCAAGGGGGGGGTGGATAAATTTTTTTAAATCTCAGAAAAGCAGTAATCAAATGTAGCTTAGAAATTGCCTAGAAACAGACTACTCAATTGATTGTAAATTATTTAATTTATGGACAAAAAAGCTATTATGGATAGACATGTGGTCTCTTTTACATATCAGATTTCAATGACCGATTTTACATATCAGATGACAGCCATGACCTAAAAATGAGTCTTGATAGTTGGTGCTTGAATTAGCTCCAAATCTTGATTATCCATTCTGGAGTGTGATATCTTACATTTTTTTGCAAATGAGATTTTTGGTTAATTAAAACCAGATTACAGTTGAGTAAAAGTGTTGTGAAAAGAAATTAATGTGATTCTGAGATATTAAGTATGGCATTATAGGACCAGAAATAAGTACTTCTATTGAGTTCTCTAGTAAAATAATGGTTAGAGAATTATTCCTAATTTGGGGTTCACAAAATGGGGCAACAAAAATAATGAAGCAGGAAGAAAAGAAACCAAAGGAACTGAAGCTGGTTTAGAGAGGGAAGGGGAAGAGGGAACTTAGTTACTGTCAAATATCTGAAATGCTCAAAAGGAGAAAAACAGATTTTGATTGGCTATGATAGGAACTTCTAAAATGGCGAAATGAGCTACTAAAGAGCTTCAAGAAGAAAATAATTTGTCTTTCATGGCTTTAGCCAACCTGCCTGTCTGTCTGTCTGTCTGTCTGTCTGTCTCTCTCTCTCTCTCTCTCTGTACTGGGGATTGAAGCCTGGGGCATTCCATCTCTGAGCTACACACCCCCAGCCCTAGTTGTTCTGAGGCTGGCCTTGAACCTGTGATCCTCCTGCTTTAGCCTCCTAAGTACTGGGATTACCAGCATGCACCACTATGCCCAGTATGGCCCATCCATTCTTAACTCTGGAGGCATGCTGGAATCACCTGGGAATTTTAAAACTCTTCCAAACCAGGGCTCCTCCTCAGGCTCAGATTCTTACTTATCCAGCCTGAACCCAGGCATAGATATTTCCTCAGAGCTCCCTAGGCAGAATGTTAGGTAGAGACATTGGTCTGTACCCCAGATGGCGAAGTCTGTCCCTGCAGGGACCAGACAGGGAACGTAACACCCGAGAGTGGTCAGGGCCTGGTGGGGCTTTGGAGGACAGGCCTCTGTGGTCCACGCTCCTGTCAGCCAGCTTTGCCAACTCTTCTGATTTATGGAGGGCATCTGGGGATTTCGCTTTTTATTGACTCACATCCAGTCTTCGGATCCTTAAAAACTGGCAACTGATTAAGAGTTAAATATTGAAAAGTGTGTCATGCTTCCCGATGTCGGTACTCTACCACTGAGCTATGCCCCAAGTCCCACTTTATTTTAAGGTACATTACATTTTGAAGAATTCCATCACTATTATTGTGATGTGGTACGGGGAGAGAGAGAAGATAAGCTAAAGTTTTTAGTCTACCACTAACGAGTGGTTGAAGCTATAAGCTATTTTGTTGTGTGTTGTGTTGTGTTGTGTGTGTGGTGCTGGGGATGGAACCCAGGGCCTCACACATGCTAAGCAAGCGCTCTACCACTGAGCTGCATTACTGTCTCGTTAGGAGTCGGGCCTCAGACTCCTGGGCTCTGACGCTGGAACAGGCACCAGGCCCCAGCCCTACCATTTAAAAATTAAGTATTTGATTGGAGTGTTTTCCCATCTCTATTTCTTTTTTTTTTTTTTTTT
>PVLC010007455.1:35454-47417 GCA_004027655.1 Graphiurus murinus | reverse complement strand
GAGGAGGAGGAAGAGGAGGAGGAGGAGGAGGAGGAAGAGGAGGAGGAGGAGGAGGAGGAGGAGGAGGAGCAAAGAATGAATTTAAAAACACTCCTCTAAGCCAGGCATAGTAGCATATGCCTATAATTTCCAGTACTTAGAAGGCTGAGTCAGGAGGATTGTAGGTTCGAGGCCAGCTGGGGCAATTTAGTGAGACTAAATAAAAAGGACTGGAGGCATATCTCAGAGGTAGAATGTCCTTGGGTTCAATTCCCAGTATACCCACCCCCCACCCCCCCACACACACACCCAAAAACTCTAAATCCTTGACAAATTATCTCCCACCATGGTTTGTCCACAGGCTGTGTGATCTGTAATCAGCATTGTGTTGGCCTGTGATCTTTCTGGAAAACCAGCAGTAACTGTGAACATAATACTATAATAAATTATCCCAAAAGAGTTAATGCCTACTAGTTACTGCTATGAGAGATGAACTTTGTGAAAATTCAGTACTTGAATACATGGTATCGTCTATTTTAATCAGTATATCATTCTTACACGTTTTCCTACAATGCTTTGTTAGCTATTTTAAGGAAAAGTTACAACTTCACTATGCTTTTTAGTTTAAGGATGAGTAATGTTTCCATTGTTATATCTCTATTTCACAACTTCCCAGAACTGCTTAGTGTAATTTCCAGATAATGAGTCAGTTACAATCTTCACACTGTGGTTTCTAAGCATCTTTTCCTGACCCTTCTGAATGAAATAGTCCTCTGGGGGAAAAAAGATTGTCTCCACGCCTCCCCTCTCGCCTGCCTTAAGTCCTTTGAGTTAGTCTCTATTAAACATTACCAAGGAGAGCAAGCAGCTGGTCATAAGAACAAACATTTCCTCAGATAGTCCAGCAAAAATCACTAATCACCTTAGCTTCCCTAAAGAAAACAAATTAGTATTGTGAGTTACTATTAGGACTTTTAGAAGATAATTGTTTTCCAGGCTTCTTTTTGTGTGTGTATATGTGGTGAGGATTGAACCCATGGGCATTCTACCTCTGAGCAATAGCAACAACCCTTTTTGTTTTTTATTTTTGAAATTGGGTATCACTAAATTGCTGAGGGTCTCACTAAGTTGCTGAGTCTGGCCACGAACCTGCAATTCTCCAGTCTCATCCTCTCAAGTGCTGGGATTACAGACATGTGCCATCATGCCCAGCCTTCAGGACCTTTTTAAAAAGGCAAGGGGAGGGTTGGGGGCTAGCTCCCTGCCTCCCAAACAGCAAGGACTTCATTTTTCTGTTCTTTCATTCACATTTCTGTTTCCCAGGAGGGAGCAGGAGACCGTCTTGGCAATGTGAATTAACCCTTCATTAACTAGATTCTTTGGACATTCCTTCACTGCCCATTCTCTAGTATTCTGAGAAATAAAGATTTGGTTGTCCTTTGTACTAAGATAGCAGCTTTGTTCTAAAAACTTAATATGCAGATTTGAAATGGGGTTTCTATTCTTTCCTTTGTACAGAAACACTTTGCCAGTAAATGTTAATAACCAACCCTATTGCTTTTGCACGCATAGAGATGGGTCAAAGACATACGTCACGTTCAAAAGGAGCCTCCATTGATACAACCTGTGCACTAATACATAACAGGCATCGTCGTCTTTGTCACTGTGCATGTGTGATCTTGTACAGTCGTAACAGGAATCCCATGACAAGGTCTTGTCCTCACTTTAGAGGTAGAAAACTAAGGCCTGGGGAGGTTGAATATGTTCTCCAAGGTCATTTGCTAATAAATAAGAAGAAGGTGCAGGAATTTGACTCACCCCATCTGATTTTGAAGCCACTGTTCTTTCCAAAATAACTGCACATAAGCCAGGTGTGGTGGCCCACACTTGTAATCTCAGTACTTTGGAGGCTGAGACCGGAGGATCCGGGTTCTCGGCTAGCCTCAGCTACCTAGTGAGGCACTCTGCAACTTAGTGAGACCTGGGTTCAAAATAAAGAATACAAAATAGGGCTGGGGGTATAGCTCGAAGGTAGAATGCCCCTGAGTTCAATCCCCAGTACCGCAAAAATAAATAAATAAATAAATAAATTTTTAAAAAAGGCTGAGCTGGGCATGGTGGCGCACAATTGTAATCCCAGCATTTGGGAGGCTGAGATTGGAGGATCCAGGTTCGAGGCCAGCCTCAGTTGCTTAGTGAGGCCCTCCGCAACTTAGCAAGACCCTGTTTCAAAATAAAGGATAGAAAATAGGGCTGGGGGTGCAGCTTGGAGGTAAAATGACCCCAGGTTCCATCCCCAGTACCACAAATAAATAAATAAATAAATAAATAAATAAATAAATAAATAAATAAATAAAAGGCTGGGCATATAGCTTGGAGGGAGAATCCCCCTGGGTTCAATCACACACACACACACACACACACACACACACACACACCTGTGCATATGTTAGGATGCCCAGTAGAATCACTTGGAATATTCTGTCCCCCAGTTTGGGTTTCATCAGAGTTCTTTGCTTAGGAAAGACAAAAGTAGCACACTTATTATTAGTTTTCTTTATATTATCTGGTTCTCTCAGGCCAACCACAACAAGGCAGGTACAACAAATGGCCTAGGTGACTGAATATTGGGCAGAATTCCGAAGTAGTGAACAACGTTGAAGTCCCACACTGGGAAGGTCTGCTCCATGGACCACCAGCCAATCAACGTGCGATTGTCCTCCGCAGCTGCCGCATTATAAGGGAGTGAAAAGTTGCAGGATTGCATGGGGACCTTCTCTCCACTGTGGGTTCGGGGACAGATAAGGCAAGAACAGAAAAGTGCTTAAGCAAAACCGGTCAGACTGTGGTCATGAAATAGTCTGATGAAGCCAAAAACTCCCAAGTGAAATTCAAGTACATATTCTCTCCGTGCTGGACCAGCTTGGCCAACTGGCTTTTAGGAGAAGCTGTGTGTTTGTCTACATTATCACCAAATCCTAAATCTTCAAGGCTGTGAATGCTAGTTTTTGTTCTGTTTTGGTACTGGGGGTTGAACCCAGGGGTATTCTACTTCCAAGCTACATCCTACCCGATTTTAAATTTTGAAATAGGGTCTTGCTAGGTTGCACTTGTCTTCTACTCCTTTATTGCTTGTGTCCTCTGACTTCCTTTCTTCTGTTTATTTGTGTCATTGCCAAAAAGCGGTGTTGGAAGGATTTTTCTTTAATGGGGTCATTTTATTTATTTTTATCCTCCTAATGCTAGGGATGTAGCTCAGCAATAGAGTACTTGCCTAGTATATAAGAGGGCTTGGGTTCAATCCCGGATACTGAAAAAAAAAAAAAAGAAGAAGAAAGAAAGCAGAAGGAAGGAAAGAAAGAAGGGAGAGAAAAGTATGCTCTTAAGAATTCTCCTAAGTAGTCAGGCATGGTGATACATGCCTGTAATCCCAGTACTTGGGAGGCTGAGACAGGAGGATCGCAGGTTCAAGGTCAGCCTCACTAACTTAGTGAGCTCCTGCTTCAAAATAAAAAATAAAAAGGGCTGGGGGTATAACTCAGAGGTAGAATGTAGAATGTCTCTGAGTTCAATTCCCCATATCATGAAGAAAAAATCCTTAAGTGTATTTCTGCTTTAAAAAAAATTGACTTCCAACACTCTGGAAACATTAAAGGGAACAAGGTCTGGAATGACTATCATTTAGTATACATACTCTTTTTTTTTTGCAGTATTGGGATTGAACTCAGGGGCATTCTACCTTCAAGCTATACCCCCAGCCTTTTTTTTTTTTTTTTTTTTTTTTTTATTCTTTATTTTGAAACGGTCTCACTAAGTTGTGAGTGCCTCACTAGGTAGCTGAGGCTGGCCTTGAACCCAGATCCTCTGGTCTCAGCCTCCCAAATGCTGGGATTACAAGCGTGCGCCACCACGCCCAGCTCCAGACTCTTTATTTTACTATTTGCTTGTTTATTTTGGTTCTAGGGATCAGGCCCAGGGCCCTGAGCATGCCAGGCAAGCACTCTACCACTGAGCTGCACCCCAGCCCCAGACTTCACTTTAATCTCCAGCTTACAGCCAAATGCGCTTCCGCTCCCCCCCCCCCTCCAGGAATCTGTTTGGAGACCTCAGATTAAATTTCTCCTCTGGAGTGGAGTCTGTTCATATTTCAATGTTTCTCTTTCATCCTGGGACAAACTGGGCATGGTGTGGTGAAATTAGCCACATAGCAATATCAAGAATATGAACTCTGAAGCCAGGTGCAGTGGTGTGTGCCTGTAATCCCAGTACTTGTGAGGCTGAGACAGGAGGATTGTGGATTTGAGACCAGCATCAGCAATTTAGCAAGACCCTGTTTTAAAATAAGAGAAAGAACTGGGAGTGTAGCTCAGAGGTAGACTACCCAGGGTTCAATCCTCAGTGCCATAAAAATTAGATAGATAGATAGATAGATAGATGATAGATAGATAGATAGATAGATAGATAGATAGATAGATGGATGGATGATAGACCAACCCTGCAGCCAGCATGTTTGGATCAAAGCCTTGGTTCCATTATTTCCAGCTGTATGACTTTGGGCAAATTCCCTACACTCACGATCAAGGTGAACCGCACAGTGTCTGGGAGGTTAAGACACTTTGGATTTTTTTTTTTTTTTTTTAAATCCTGGACTCTCAATTTCATACTTTGAGAATGCTTTCTTTTATAACACAACCCTCCCAAGGAAAGCACAAAGGAATACAATTGCACACATGATCTCACTGCAAAGATGGTATGGAGTTTCCCACTGAAGGAATTTATTGTTCATCCAACTGGCAAAAAGAAAAGGAAAAAGCCTGGAGACAAACAGCCTATTGAAAAATATACTGCGACTTGAACATGACGCAGTGTTAAACTAACCTGGAAAGAGGCCTGAATGGGAATTCTGTGTCACAAAGGGATCAAAGCTGCCCAAGTAAATGGTAAAGAGGCAATGTTCGTTTTGAACTCTCCCTGGGTTAGCGTGTTTGACTTTACCCCTGGAGTCTTTCACAAGTTCGTCCTTCTCAGTGTGCTGCCGTGCTGGGAACCAGCCTGGGGGATGTCTCTGCTCTTGATCACCTTGGGATAAGTGTAGGCTGCGGGATGCAGTGAACCCTACGTCCCCACAGAAACTGGATGGAGAAGAGCAGCGGCCCAGACAAAAGTTCAGGAGAGCGCGATGGAGACACCAGCACCACCTCGTTTAAGAGGAGGAGACAGGCATGGGGTTCCACCCTCCCGTGGGTTGTTGAGACTGGTCTTAAGTCCCTCTACCTAGAATTTCTCTCCTACAGTCTGGCTCAGAGCACAGAAAATGACAAAATATTTGTGTTGGGAATAGCATGAAATATAAAAACATGTACTTGCCAAGGCTCATTTGCCAGTTTTCTTGTCATTTACTTAATTCTTGATTTATCTATTATGACTTAAGAAAGTAGAGAAAATATAGCCAGCTACTCATAAGACAACATTTTAAATGGAAAAGAATTGCAAATTGTTCCAGGATTTTTTGGTAGCATTTGTTTATAATATTAACTTACCTACATTAGGGGGTTAGTTTAATAGATTATGCTATACCCATAAAAGAGCATGCTATGTAACCACACATACATATGCACAATGAGATTATAGAACTAAATATAGAACTATGAGAAAAGTTATCCATGGTAGCCGGATGTGGTGGCGCACACTTGTAATCCCAGCATTTGGGAGGCTGAGACTGGAGGATCCGGGTTCACGGCCAGCCTCAGCTACCTAGTGAGGCACTCCGCAACTTAGTGAGACTCTGTTTCAAAATAAAGAATAAAAAGGGGCTGGGTGTGTAGCTCGGAGGTAGAATGCCCCTGAGTTCAACCCCCAGTACCGCAAAAAAAATATCCATGGTGTAGTATTCATAAGAAGGCAGAAGAGCCGAGTGTGGTGGCATACACCTGTAATCCCAGTACTTGGGAGGTTGAGACAGGAGAATCACATGTTCGTGGCCAGCCTCAGCAACTTGTGAAGCCCTCTGCAACTTAGTGAGACGCTATTTCAAAATAAAGAATTAAGAAAATAAGGCTAGGAGTGTAGCTCAGAGGTAGAAGGCCCCTGAGTTCCATCCTCAGTACCACACACAAAAAAATCAAAAAATAAAAAATAGGGTTGAGGGTGTAGCTCAGAGGTAGAATGTCCACGGGTTCACTCCCTGGTACCTATTTTTTTAAAAAAAGATCAAAAGACATAATACATTACACACATTGTTTTGTTTTTGTTTTTCGTGGTGCTGGGGTCAAACCCAAGGCAACTGCTAGACAAGTGCTCAAGGACTGTTTTCATACGTGTTTGTCTAGAAAACCACTGAAACAGTGCTAATTTGTTAAGTAATCACTTGTGAGGTAGGTTGATAGGTGATAATTGATTTTTTGCAAAGAACATTTGTTTCTTTTAAAGCTAGGGAAAAAAAAAAAAATATATATATATACATATATATATATATATATATATATATATATATATATATATATATATATATATATACAGACAGTGGGAAGCCAGAATAAGAAGAAAAGAAACTTAGTATGTAGATTGGATAATCACATTTGGTTGAGACTATATACATATATATATAACAAAACAAAACAAAAAAGGTCTTTAAAATACATTGTTAAAGTGCTGATTTTCCCAGTTCTAATCACTTATTCAAAATTCTTTACAAGAGTTTTACTTGATACAAATTCTGTTATAGCAGAGGCACCTAGTCCTTTTTAAGAAATCAATAGGTATTGAAGAGCAGAGAGACTGTTATTCATGACACAGTTGGGGGCCAATGTTTCAGGCAGATTCTTGAAAGAAATCTGTTACTGTGACTGACTTGTCTCATATGCAGACTCACATGGCACAGACCTAATATACCCTGTTTGCTTGCTTGCTTTCTTTCTTTCTTTCTTTCTTTCTTTCTTTCTTTCTTTCTTTCTTTCTTTTGCGGTACTGGGGATTGAACTCAGGGGCACTCTACCTCCAAGCTATACCCCCAACCCTATTTTTTATTATTTATTTTGAAACAGGGTCTCACTAAGTTTCGGAGTGTCTCACTAGGTAGCTGAGGCTGGCCATGAACCTGGATCCTCTGGTCTCAGCCTCCCAAATGCTGGGATTAGAAGCATGCACCACCACACCCAGCTGTTTGCTTTATTTAACAAGCCCTCCATGTGTTATATGGGAGGCTTAACTAACAGATTCTTCAAAGACAAACTGTGTAATAGGCCACGCTCATTATAATTTACCTTGGTAAGTGAATTTTTATTTAAGTTTGCTTGCCTGTTTAAGGTAGCCTTTTTTGACCTGTCGTTCTCCTGGTGTGATTTAAGTTTTAGAAATTCATACAGTTGCTGGGCATGGTGGCGCACGCTTGTAATCCCAGTATTTGGGAGGCTGAGACTGGAGGATCTGGGTTCTCGGCCAGCCTCAGCTACCTAGTGAGGCACTCCACAACTTTGTGAGACCTGGTTTCAAAATAAAGAATAAAAAATAGGGCTGGGGGTGTAGCTCAGAGGTAGAATGCCCCTGAGTTCAATCCCCAGTAGCACACACACAAAAAAATGTATACAGTTGTATGTATGTATGTATGTATGTATGTATAAGGTATATGTGAATACATATGCATTTATGTAATGTTTTACCAAAGACAGAGATTAAACCATAGCATTTGTAAAGATTTTAATGTCGATGAAAGCTCCCTCTAATCCTTCACTCTAAAGCTGAGAAAAACACCGACTTTGTGAATATTTTTCCAGCCTTCTAAACAGTCTGTGATTGGAATGTCCTTGAGTTTTCAATGATGCTTGATTGTCTACATGTGGCATGGCTCCGAGCCTAAATATGGACATGTGAACCACATATATTTCCCCTTCCACACGGTGCTATGTGTGAGGCGAGTGTCTCTCCACAATGGCCGTGTGCACCATCAGGCACACTCTTATCTTCCCTGTGTCCATGCTGTGGATGTGTGCTCCTGTGACTGCCCAAGCAAGTGTTAATGGTGCCTGCAGCTGGGGTGTGGATGGCACGTTTCATTCCATTGCATAGCAAAGTACACGCTGACCTGAATGCCCTGATTGTTGATACTGACACTGTTACCCTTTTCATTGAGAAAGAAGGAGGAGGAAGAGAAAGAGCAGGAGGAGGAGGAGGAAGAGGAGGAGGAGGAAGGGGAGGAGGGTGGGGGTAGGGGAGATGGAGGGAAAGGGAAAGGAGAGGGAAGGGAGAAGAAGGAGGGAAAGACAAAACAAGGTCTAATAAATCCCAATGGTAAGGTTACATTGATTCTAAGTGAAACAAGCAGATTAATCTGCACTAATGTATTTGTCACCTTATGTCTTTTAGGAGAAATGAGAATACATTTTGTCTTAGTCATCTTTTTGTTGCTATGACAAAATACCTGAGAAAAGCAGTTAAAGAGGAAAAGTTTCTTTTCACTCAAGGTTTCAGTCCATGGTTGCTGGCTCCATTAATTCTGGGGTTGTGGTGAGGCTGAACATCATGGAGGGAGGGCATGGAATGAAGGGCTCACCTCACAGCATCTGGAAGCAGAAGAAGAGGAGCAGGGGCAAGATATAGTTCCCAAGGGCACACCCCAAGGACCCATTCCCACTTGGCTCCACCTCCTATGGCTCCAGCACTGCCCAACACTCCATCAATGGCTCCATCAATGGACTAACACACTGAGCAGCTCAGAGCCCTCATGGTCCAGTCGTTTCCCAAAGCTCTGAACCTGCCACACACAAGCCTCCAACACATGGGCTTTGGAGGACATTCCAGATACAGACTATCACGTGTGTGTGTGTGTGTGTGTGTGTGTGTGTGTGTGTGTGTGTGTGTGTTGCTGGGGACAGAACCCAGAGGCATTCTATCTCTGAGCTACACCCCCAGCCTTTGTATTTATTTGTTTTTTAAACAGGGTCTTAGTAGGTTGCTGAAAGTCTCACTATGTTGCTGAGGCTGATCTTGAACCTTCCATCCTCCTCTCTCAGCCTCCCAAGTACTGGGGTTATAGGCATGCATCACCACACTTGGCTCAGACAATAACACATTTTTAAAATAAATCTGTGGGACTGTCTGGGCCGATGGTGGAGGGGCTGAGAGGGTGGCCCTGGGTGGGTGACCCGCAGAGCACCTGCCACATTGACGCTTTCTTTCATGGCTCGGTCCTGCCGCAGCAGCCCCCGAGCCCCAGCCGGTGCACACCAAGCAACTGCTGTTTGAATCTGAGCACACTCGCCCACAGTCAGTCGTGGGTGGCTCGGCAGCTTTTATTCTGTTGGAGAAAGTTGATGGGGATCAGAGTGGGCTGAGAAACAAATTAGGACAGGCCCACAGACGGCGTGCAGACTGAGCCCCACACAGGGATCCCAGCCAGCGTGGGACGGCTGTCCCTCTGCTCACTAAGCACTTCACGCTCATCCAGAGCCAGGCCACCCTGCAAAAGGGGCGTCCTTTTTCTTTTCTTTTTTTACTTTCTTGCAGTGCTGAAGATCAAACCCAGGGCTTCACACATGCTTCGTAGACACTCTGCCAACCCAGCCCAGGAACACTTTTTTCTTTCTCTTTTTTTTAGTTGTATTGGGGATGGCATCCAGAGGCATTCCACCTCTGAGCTACTCCCCCATCTCTATTTGATCTGGAAACAGGATTTTGCTAAGTTGCTGAGCTAGCTTTGAATCTGCAATTCTCCTATCTCAGCCTCCCAAGTATTGGGACTACAGGCATGGGCCACCATGCCCAGCTCCAGGGACATTTTCTTCTAATCACACAAGGGGTTACTGGGGGGCTGTCCACTTAGATGTTAATGTTAACTAGGACTAGGACTAGGTTAGGCGAGGCCTGTTATTATCTTATTTAATACTCATAACTAGCCTAAGAAGTGAGTACTGCTGCTGTGGTTGGGTAAGTATCTCGCAGAGGCCCTTGTGCTAAAGGCTTGGTCTCCAGCTCATGGAGCTGTTAAGAGGTGGCAGAACCTTTAAGAAGTGGAGTCTATTGGGAAGTCTTCTAGTTATTGGGGGCATGCCCTTGAAAGTGACAGTGTGACTCTGTCTCTCTCCCTCGCTCTCTTTTACCTCCCATCCACAGAAATGAGTAGCTTTGCCCCATTACATTCTTCCCACCATGGTGTGCTGCTTCACCACAAGGCAAAAGCAATCCAGCCAAGTGACCATGGACTGAAACCTTTCCTCTTTATAACCTGATTGTCTCGGGTATTCATTACAGTAATGGAAAGGTGACCAACACAATCACCATTAGCTGCTTTTTATGAATGAGGAAACAGAGACCTCCAATAAGTAAGTGGTGTCGGGAGTGGTGGCACACACCTATAATCCCAGTACTTGGGAGGCTGAGACAGGAGGATCACAGGTTCAAGGCCAGCCTTAGAAAATTAGTGAGATTCTCAGCAACTTAGAGAAAGCCTGTTTCAAATAAAAAAGAAAATAGAGCTGGGGATGTAGCTCAGAGGTCAAATGCCTCTGGTTCAATCCCAGCACCACAAAAAAAGAAAGAGAGTAAGTTGTTTGCCTGAGATAGCCTGGTGAGGGGAGGGAAGGGGCAGGAGCCAACTATAGAATTGGGGCTGTGGGACTGTGGATCCAGGAATTGGTTTAATCAGTAAATCTAGTTTCTGGGAAGGATCAGGGTTTTCCATGCTTAAGTGGCCAAATATAAACCACCATGGATATTTAGCCTATACATATTTGATATCTGGTCATGTCTCACATATCTTTGACCACTCATGGTTCCTGCCACAATTCTTTTAGCACAGCAGAATTTCAATAAATACGGATCAGATTGGTCAATGGAAAAATGATGCTACATCTTGGTTGAAGGGCTGGAGATTATGGCTCCAGTGACTCTTAAAACATTTTTCTTTTAGAAAATTCAAAAATTATGCAAAATTAGAAATGACAATATAATCAACCTCCATGGAGCCAAACCCAGTGTCACCAGCCATTAATATTCTGTCAACCTTCTCCTGCCCCCAACTTTATGCTCTGTTTTATTTTTTCTGCTGATGAATTTTAAAGCAAATCCCAGATAGTCAGTTAACCTGTGTCTCCTTCAGTAGGGATAACAACAGATAAGGACTTTTCAAAAAAATAACTGTGAGGCATGGTGACACAGCTATAGTCCCAGCTACACACTCTGGAGGCTGAGGCGGGAGGATCTCCAGGAGTTCAAGGCCAGCCTGGACAATATAGGGAGACCCCATCTAAAAAAAAAACAAACCCAAAAAACCACTGTATGGTTATTGAATCTAACAACATTTAACAATAATTTTTAAAAAATATTAGCTGCTGGGTGTGGTGGCGCACCCTTGTAATCCCAGCATTTGGGAGGCTGAGACCGGAGGATCTGGGTTTGCAGCCAGCCTCAGCTACCTAGTGAGGCACTCCGCAACTTAGTGAGACCCTGTTTCAAAATAAGGAATAAAAAATAGGGCTGGAGGTGTAGTTCGGAGGTAGAATGCCCCTGAGTTCAATCCCCAGTACCGCAAAAAAATATATATTATCTAATATCTAGCCCATGATCAAATCAATTACCCTAAAAGCATCTTTTTACAACTAGTTTGTGGAATGAGACTAGAAATATGTGCACATTGCATTTAGTTGTTATAGCTCTTGTATTTTTTTTTCCCCTCTGATCTTTCTGTGTATGTGTCACTAGGGATTCAACCCAGGGGCATTCTACCTCTGGACTATGTGCCCAGCCCTTATTATTTTTTTGTTTTGAAACAGGATCTCACTAAGTTCTTTTTTTTTTCTTTTTTTTTTTTTGCGGTACTGGGGATTGAACTCAGGGGCATTCTACCTCCGAGCTATACCCCCAGCCCTATTTTTTATTCTTTATTTTGAAACCGAGTCTCACTAAGTTGCGGAGTGCCTCACTAGGTAGCTGAGGCTGGCCGCGAACCCGGATCCTCCGGTCTCAGCCTCCCGAATGCTGGGATTACAAGC
>PVLC010007455.1:18487-35354 GCA_004027655.1 Graphiurus murinus | reverse complement strand
TAAGTTCTTAAAGCTGGCCTTAAACCTGCGATCCTCCTGTCTCAGCCTCCCAAGTAGTACAGGTGCCCAACTTCCTTCCCTTTTTTAGTGATACTATATATGTATATTTTTTAAGAAACCAAGACATTTGTGCATTACAGTGACTTTTTTTTTTTTTTTTTTTTTTAGTGGTAGGTACTGGAGATGGAACCCAGGGGCATTTTACCTCTGGGCTACATCCCCAGCCCTATTTTACTCTTCTTTATTTTGAAACAGGTTCTCATTAAGTTGCTGAGGATGGCTGTGAACCTTCGATCCTCCAGTCTCAGCCTCCCAAGTGCTGAGGTTACAAGTGTGCGCCACCACGCCCAGCTGCTCTGGGGTTCTGGTTAGATCATCGTTGCTCATTCAGCACACGCGTGTCCTGAGTGAGTGCTCGAGGTACCACCCCATGTCCAGTGCAGGAGGCGCAATGGTGGCCCGGAGTCCGGTCTGCAGGAGAGGGGCCAGGATGAGAAGCGGTACTCTGAGAAGTGCTCTGGGCAGTGTGAGGAGTCGGAAGTGACCTTTCCAGATCTCAGGAAGAAGACCTGGGAGTAGGGCACCAGGCAGAGGCCACAGCGGGGACACAGGAAGGTTAGTGAGTTTGAGCCAGAGAGCTGAGCACAGTGAACCAACCCAGGGAGGTCACAGGACTGGAGGTAACATCCCGGGGGCTTTGGGAGGGAATGGATCTTATCCTGGGCGCAGTGCAAAATGATTATTGCCATATTATGGCCCCAGATCCTACCGGATTTTTAAGACTTCCTTACCAGCTGAACGCATGGGAGCGTGGCTGAAGGGCGAAGTGACCCCTGTGTTTAGATCCAGGTACAGGCAGCCCTCCCCTGCACGTTCGTGTGCCAAGGCCAATAGCAGGCGTGGAGGTGACCGGGAGCACAGGAAGGTAAGAAAGGCATCGCTGAGGATTCCACTTTCAAGTTCAGAGTCCTGAAAAAGAAACATAGGCAACACTTTATTAAAATGACCACAGGAGGAGGAAGGAGACCAGAAGTCCAGGTTCCCAGGAGGGAGCAGCAAGGAGAGGGCTTGCATCTACCCACCACCTCAGGCCAGAGCAGGCTCGGCTGGGAATCTGTCTCACTCCAAATGAGCCTGCCTCTCAAAACCTCAGTCAGCCACCAAGGGCCCCCAGGGGGCCCCTAAGGGTGCCCAGGGGCCGCAGCTGCCCTGTGAGTGGAAGCACCCTTCTCAGCAGAAACCATCCCGGGCCTGTGGTTTTCTTTCTTTCTCCTCACCTGTCTGGTGGTTGTACACTTGGAAGGTGTGCCCGTCTGCACTGATGCTGGCCTCCCTGAAACTGCTTGGGAGGAAACTGTGACCTTCTCTTCCCCTCCCTGATTCTTTCTGGGTAGGAATAACACCAGAATCAATCCCTACTGAGAGAAAAGGATCATAAGGAGCTCCCAGGACAGCTGGGGTTATCGTAGGGCTTCTCTGGCGGCCCTCTGGCCGTGCCTGGTCACCAACCCCCTATTCTTCCAGAGCTGTTTACTGAAAACAATGCTGAGTCTGGCTGGTCTTCTCTTTTCTTTCTTTCTTTTTTTTTTTTTTTTCAGTACTGGGGATTGAACTCAGGGGCATTCCACCTCCGAGCTACACCCCCAGTTCTATTTTTTTTATTATTTTATTTTGAAACAGGGTCTCACTAAGTTGCGGAGGGCCTCACTAGGTAGCTGAGGCTGGCCGTGAACCCGGATCCTCAGATCTCAGCCTCCCAAATGCTGGGATTACAAGCGTACGCCACCACGCCCGGCTGGTCTTCTCTTTTTTTTTCACAATTTACTCACTTATTCCTCCTCATTAATTTTGATTTAAAGAATGATGTTTCTTTGCATTATAAAATGCAAGCAATTGACTACTGCCTGAAGAATAAGCTCCAGGAGCTGTAGGGAGCTCTGCCTATGAATAAATGTGCTACCTGCAAGCCTGGCTCTTGCCATAAAGAAGATAAGATGAAAAGAAACTCTCAAGGGCATGGGTAGATTGGATGTCCCAAGTCACCTTTATCAAATGCATGGCAAGGTATTGATTGTCACTATATCTGGACAAAACTCAAGCAGCTGTTTAAGAGCTGCGTAGGAGCGGGAGGCCTCATTGATCCGAGTTCCCAGCTCTTTGTCAGAGGCTGGTATAGTTGTTTCCAGTGTATTGATTCCACCAGGCAATTACTGGAAGTGACAAGCACAGCAGGGGATTCTCCATCTTGAGCTTGGCATGGCCAAGAAGGTGGAGCGCTGCAGTCACAGCAGCCTCCATACACCCGGAGCAGACAGGTCTTCTGCGCACGGGGCTGAGAGAAGCGGAGTGCATGGCGGATCTAGGGACACACGAGAAAGCTGCTTTATTCGGGGGCATAGAATTGAGCCTGGTGGCAAGAGAAAGGCAGGTTCATGAATTTTAAAGAGTAAGGAACACATTCAAACCATAAAGAAATGAAAGTTTCAGGTGATGGGTGTGCTATTACACTGAGAGCAAGGGAGGTAGAAGTGGCAATAGGCTACATGTATAAATAAGCTGGAGATTATTTATTTGGAGATTTCTTTCTTTCTTTTAATAAAATATTCCCTTAAAAGTACTCTCAGAGTTGGGAGTGTTGCTTAGTGATAGAGTGCTTGCCTACCATGCAAGAGACCCTGGGTTTGATCCCAACACCACCAGACAACAAAAAATTAGCTAGGCCTAATGTTGCACACCTGTAATACCAATACTTGGGAGGCTGAGATAGGAGGATCGCTGGTTTGAGACCAGCACACGGTAACTTAGTGAGACCCTGTTTCAAAAAAAAAAAAAAAGGGCCAGGGATGTAGGTCAGAGGTAGAATGCTCCAGGGTTCAAATGCTAGTAACACACATACACACACACACACACACACACACACACACACACACACACACACACTTACCCCTTGCCTCAAAGTGTACCATTTTTGAAGTAATAAAAATGATTCCTAGCCAAGCATGGTGGCACACACTTGTTAATCCCAGTACTTGGGAGGCTAAGACAGGGAGATCTGGGTTTGCAGCCAGCCTCAGCTATTTATTTATTTACTTATTTATTTATTTATTTATTTATTTATTTATTTATTTGCGGTACTAGGGATTGAACTCAGGGGGTTCTACCTCCGAGCTATACCCCCAGCCTTATTTTTTATTCTTTATTTTGAAACAGGGTCTCACTAAGTTGCAGAGTGGCTCACTAAGCAGCTGAGGCTGGCCACGAACCTGGATCTTCCAGTCTCAGCCTCCCAGATGCTGGGATTACAAGCGTGCATCACCACGCCCGGCTTAGGAAGACAACCTTGCCTTGTGAAATTTCTATTCCCAAATCCACAAGGTTAGCTGGACAAGTACCACAGCCCTGGAGCACTCTTCTAACCCTGCCAAACTCTTAGAGTACTCAGCAGTTTTATTTAAGCAGGTGAGGACATGAGGACAGATATTTTTATTCTCCATCCGAAAAATGAATGAAATGCATTTGCGTTGTCTTCAGAGACTTAAAAGATAATACAGCAACGTCTCCCCCGGGGAAGCTGCTCACTGAACTAGTGGAAGAATTCATCTTTGGTACGTTAACAGCTCCACTAACTCCACCCACTTGGGGTGCATTTTAATAATTTTGCATTAGAGGAATGAAAGGCTTTCTCTCACGAAGCTTGTGGCACATTCCACATGCTGTCTCATTAATTTTTCCCATACCCTAGGCAGAGGGTTATTATTATTCTTGTCAGGAAAGCAGGGGCTCTAGACAGCCTCAGGTCATGCGACTAATTGGGACCTGGCCAGAGGCAGAGCCCAGGGGCCCCTAGTGCTGTGTCTTAGCTGTCACCGTGCACCACCTTTGAAAAGCAAATTTTTGGTATTGCAATCCAGGAATATAAAAAATTAGTCCACTGGGAAAAATACAAATTAATGACTCTTCTGCTCACTCCTTCAGGCATGTCACAGAACACTTCATTCATTCATTCACTCATTCACTCATTCATTCCCATTCCATAAATACAGTCATGCATCACTTAACAACAGGAATACATTCTGATAAATGCCTCCTTAGGAGATTTTGACATTGTGGGAACATCCTGGAGCATACTTACACAATCTCAAATATAATCCTCCATGGTCTAGTCAGTCAAGGACCTTGTTTTTTTTTTTTGTTTTTTTTTTATGGTATTGGGGTTTTGAACCCAGGGGCATTCTATCACCAAGCTACCACCCACGTCCTTTTTACTTTTTCTTTTTGAAACAGTGTCTTGCTAAGTTGCTGAGGGTCTACCTAAGTTGCTGAGGCTGGCCTCAAACCTGCAGTCCTCCTGTCTCAGCTTCCCAAGTCCTGGAATTACAGGCATGCACCCAGCTAACAGGGCCTCTTGTTGCAACCTGGGTTTGGGGTAAACTTACAAAGTTTTTGAGGCCACATCTGGGGTAGCATGGTACACTCTCTTCCAGTAAACTTTTCTTTTTTTGTAGGTAGAAGTACACTGTAAAAATGATTAAAATTCCAGTATACTAAGTAAAGAAAGCACTGACATTGTCATGTATCATCGTTATCACTGTACGTAATTGTGTCTAGGTTTTTCTGTGATGGCAGGCAGTGAGTCTGTGGGCACCTGCGTCACCACCAGCACCGAGCAGCACTTAGTCTGCTGTGTTACAGTGGCTGCGATGTCACTAGGCCATAGGAATCGTCCAACTCCGTTATTGTCTTATGGGGCCACTGTCATGTATGTGATTCATTATTGACCAAAGCATTGCTTGCATCTTACAGCTGTATATATTCAGTGCTAAGTGTCCCAAGGAGCCCTCCAAGGGGTGGTGAGCCTGGCTCAGTCTACCTCTGAGCACACTGGGGTATAGCAACGTGAGGGGCCTGGGGAGGGACCTCTGTGAGTGAATAGTGCTCACTGGAATAATGGTAACTCTAGGCCAGACGTGGTGACGCATGCTTGTAATCCCAGCACTTGGGAGGCTGAGACAGGAGGATCACAGGTTCATGGCCAGCCTCAGCTACTTAGGTGAGGCCCTCTGCAACTTAATGAGACCTTGTTTTAAAACAAAGAATAAAAAAAAAAAAATAGGGCTGGGGATGTAGCTCGGAGGTGGAATGCCACTGGGTTCAAACTCCAGTACTGCAAAAAAAGAAAGAAAGAAAAAAAGAGTTAACTGTAAGGTGTGAGCCTGGTGCTGTCTTAAGTACTAACTTATGGAATCTCCTAACGACTCTCTGAGGGGGATACTACTGTAAATCCATTCGACAGATAGGAAGTCGAGCTTCGGTGGCTCACACAGGTCTCAGGGAGCAAGCACTCAGCACTAAGCACCATGCCCTACCGCCACTCTAGGAAGCCTGTCAAGGGCAGGCAAGGGAAAGCAGCAGCTCTGGAGGCCCTGTGGGCTCTGATCGCCGCACCAGGACAGGAAAGTAGTCCTGAGGAATCAGGAATAAGCGGCTGTGTGACGGCCAGCTCGTGGGTCAGGCTGCGACAGTCACTGGACACAAGAGAAGGCTCGCTTGCCTCCCTGACATAGGGGAGATGGGCCCCAAAGACCTTCTAGACCATAAGAGGCCTGGCTCCTGTGTTGCCCCTCCCAGTCTGTAGACAGCTCTGACCTTTGACCTTCCATCATGCTCCAGGACTGCATGCAAGGAGGACAGGGCTGGACCCGCTCAGCACATAGAAGGGATGTATAGCGGCTTTTTTGTGGGGCACGGTGACACATGCCTATAATCCCAGTACTTGGGAGGTTGAGACAGGAGGATCACAGGTTTGAGGCCAGTCTCAGCAACTTAGTGAGACCTTGTTTCAAAATAAAGGATAAAAAGTGTGGGGGTGTAGCTCTGAAGTAGAGTGTCCCTCTCCTTTGGTTCAATCTCCAGCACCAAAAACAAAACAAGAAGGAAAAAAAGGGAAGGAAAGAAGGGACACAGGGCCAACTCCTCGGCAGGAAGTGGCGTGTGGGGGGGCTGTCCCTACCTGGGGTCCGGGTGCCTGTTCTTACCCTGCCCCTTTCCTGGCCCTTTCTGTCCCCAGGTGACTCTGGAATGGGCCTGTGCCTGCCAGTGGAGCTTTAGGAATGAGTTCTAGACAATGGTGTGCCTGGATCCTAATTAACAGCTTGCTTGGTCTTCACTCGGATGCTTTCTGCGCGCGCGCGCGTGTGTGTGTGTGTGTGTGTGTGTGTGTGAGAGAGAGAGAGAGAGAGAGAGAGGGAGAGGGAGAGAGGGAGAGAGAAAGAGAATGGGGATTGAACCCAAGGGCATTCTATGGCTGAGCTACACCTCCAGCCCTATTTTATTTTTAATTTTGAGACAGGGTCTCACTAAGTTGCTGAGGCTAGCCTTAAACCTGTAATTCTGTCTCAGCATCCCAAGTTCTGGGATTTCAGCTGCATACCTCTGTGTGCAACTAACATTTTTAATTGAATACATGGCTTTTTCACATTTCTTAAGACAAGTCAGGGTTTCCCATGCTATCTTGAGGGTAAGATGTTCATGGGAATATTCTTAAATAGATAACCAGGCCTAGTCCCAGTAGCCCAGTAGATCTTCACTGGACCTGTTAAGTCTATGGTTTTTTTCTTTCTTTTTTTTTTTGTTGTTGTTTTGTTTTGTTTTTGTGGTGCTGGGAATTGAACCCAGGGGCATTCTACCTCTGAGCTACACCCCCAGCCCTATTTTATTTTTTATTTTGAAACAGGGTCTCACTAAATTGCTGAGTGCTGGCCTTGAAACTGTGATCTTCCTGTCTCAGCCTCTTAAGTACTGGGATTACAGGTATGGGCCCCCATGCCTGGCTCCTTCCGCACCTCTGAAGGAGGAGAGCTGAGTGGGCCTCTCGCCACCTCGGCACACTTGCAGGGGAGGAAACTGAGGCCGTCAGGTAGACTGTAAGAGGCAGGAGGAGGTGAGGAAGAAACTCTTTGGTTCAGCGTCAGAGGCAGATGTGAAGCAGGAAGGGACAGAGGTACTGAGGAGCCCTACACACACACACACACACACACAGCCACTGCCAGTTACCTCACTTCCACGATGCTTTGATATTGCAGAACTTGGAAAAAGCAAGTGAGGAGACTGGGGTCCAAAGCAGGCTTCCTGACGCAGCTGGGGACAGAACTCACAAGACGTGTGTGGTGTCGTGGCAGAGCAAGGCCCTGTGGTCCTGCCACCTGAGCTCAACACCACCTTCCCTGCCTCTCACCTCTGTGACCTTGGTGACATGTAGCTGTGCCATTTTCCTCATCTATAAGTACTACATACCTCATAGGGTTGAGTGAGCTGATTCACAGAAATAAAGGAGCCATGCAGAGGCTGGGGTGGAGCTTAGCGGCCAAGCACTTGCCTAGCATGTGGGAGGGCCTGGGTTCCATCCAGCACCTGCTGTACAACAGGCACCCACCGAGCCTTAGTATTGTGGAACAAGTGTTCGTTTTTCAGGATTTAGGGAGCATACAGATATAGAACGGTTCTTTTGATGACTTTGTATATTTCTCCTCAAATCTGTTTCAGAATAATTTAAATTATTTTTTTTTAAGTTACTTACAAGCTGGGCATGGTGGTGCACGCTTGTAATCCCAGCATTTGGGAGGCTGGGACCAGAGGATACGGGTTCGAGGCCAGCCTCAGCTACCTAGTGAGGCCCTCTGCAACTTAGGGAGACCCTGTTTCAAAATAAAGAATAAAAAAAAAAATAGGGCTAGGGGTGTAGCTTGGAGGTAGAATGCCCCTGAGTTCAATCCCCAGTACCACAGTAAAAAAAAAAAAAAAAAAAAAAGTTACTTACATTCTTCCATGGCTTCATCTTTGTCCCCGGGTGTCAAAAAGAGCTAAAAGAGCTTCCTTGCCTGGAGCAGTGACACACACCTTTAATACTTAGGCTGAGACAGGAAGATCACAGCCTCGAGGACAGCCTCGGCAACTTAGCAAGACCCTCAGCAACTTAGCGAGATCCTGTTTCAAAATAAAAAATAAAAACGGCTGGGGATGTAGCTTAGTGGTAGAAAGCCCCAGGTTCAATTTACAGTCACACACACACACACACACACACACACACCTTTCCTACCTGAGAGGTATTGGAACAGTTCTTCCTCCCCTCTGCTGAGGATGCTGTCTCCCCACCTCTCCTCCTCAAAGGCCTTTCCCATCTGCACCATTTTAAACTGGCCTGCACTGGTACCTGCATCCCATCACCATGGTGACTCATTCAGAGCCAGAGTCCCAGGCTGAGATCTGACTTGCTTAGTGTCTAATTTCCCCAGCGAGCTTGTTTTCTGCTGTACCTTCAGCCCCTAGCACAGTGCTGAGACATAATATTCAAGATTCGACTGGATGGATGGGTGAATGGCAATGGATGGCCCAGTGTGTCTGCCCCAAAGTCTGTGCCACGCTGCATGAGCCTGCCACAGCCTGCTTCCTCCTGTCTCAGCCTCCCAAGTGCAGGGAGCCAGCGGGGTTGGCTCCTGGTCTTGCAGACAACCACCTTTGTACTGGGTGCTTATATGGTCTTTCCTATGGGGTGGGGGGAGAGAGAGAGAGAAAGGAGGAAGGGAGAGAGGAGGAGGTGAGGGGCAAGCTCTTCTGCTGTCCCTTCTTATAAGCACAGTAATCCTACTGGATCAGGTCTCACTTTTCTGACATGGGGGATTAAGGCTTCAGTGAGTTTTGGGGAAGGGGATACAAACATTCAGCCCATAACAGGGAGGATAGGGGGTGGCTTAAGTGAGAAGAAACTCTGAGTACTTTGAATAGAGTCCTATCTCCCATCAGGTGGGCTTTTAATTTTAGGTGTCTGAATGGATGAATTCAGCATTGCTCCCCTCTGATCACCTTTACAATGATATCTCCATTGTGTGTGTCAGAAAACTCACCCTTTGGCTTCACCAGGGCATCACCACCAATATTGCTGTTTGCTTATTTACTTATTTCCTGGGGATGAGACGCAGGGCCTCAGGCATGCTAGGCAAGCACTCTACCACTGAGCTCATCCCCAGCCAGTACTGCTGCCCTTAGTCGGCCCTTAGGGAGTAGAATGGGGTCTCTCAGCTGTGAGAAACCTCCTTGGAAGTAGACCCAGCTGCTGTCCTCCACACCTGGTGACACATTTCCATCTGGAGCATCCCTTGCCCCTGTCATTCTCCCAGTTGGGAATGTTATTCCTTCTTTTTGGAGTCAAATTATGTCCTGGGCCATTTTCAAGGTCAAGAAGGTCAAGTTTCCTAGACAGGCGTTCTTTCTTTCTTTCTTTTTTTTTTTTGTACTGGGGATTGAGCCCAGGGGTGTTCTACCTCCAAGCTATTCCAGCCTTTTTTATTTTTTGTTTTGAGACAGTGGTTCACTAAGTTGCTGAGAGTCTCACTACATTGTGATCCCCCGGGGGCAGGGCTTATCTCTTCCCAGAGAATTTGATAAGGAAGATTGGGTTGAGTCAGCAGACACTTGGGAGAAGTGGATTACATATCTAGGTACAGTGGCCCACACCTCTAATCCCAACTGCTCAGGAGGCTGAGACAGGGGGATCACAAGTTCAAAGCCAGCCACAGCAACTTTGCAAGATCCTTAAAAAAGGATGCCAGGAGCTGGGCGTGGTGGCACACGCTTGTAATCCTAGTACTTGGGAGGCTGAAACTGGAGGATCCCAATTCGCAGCCAGCCTCAGGTGCTTAGTGAGGCCCTCCGCAACTTAGTGAGACCCTGTTTCAAAATAAAGAATAAAAATAGGACTGGAGGTGTAGCTCAGATGTAGAATGCCTCTGGGTTCCATCCCCAGTGCCACAAAAAAAAAAAAAAAAAAAAAAAAAAAAAAAAGGATGCCAGGAATAGTGGTACACACTTGTAACCCTATTACTTGAGACAGGAGGCTTGCAGGTTCAAGGCCAGCCTCAGCAACTTAGACCCTCAGTGAGATCCTGTCTCAAAATAAAAATAGGGCTGGGGTGTAGCTTGGAGGTAGAATGCCCTTGGATTCAATCCTCAGTAACACATACATGCGTGCAGGTGCACGCGCACACACACACACACACACACACACACACACACACACACACTGCTGGGGATATAGCTCAGTGGTAGAGCACCCTGAGTTCTATCCTCAGTATTGTAAAATAACAAAAACAACAAACAAAAAACTAAGTAAGGTGTTAGAACTAAGTAAAGTATACTTGCCCAAACAGCTCTTATTATTAAAAATAACAGCTCCTGTGGCCAGGCTGAGGAAATTGCTGGGCCTGTGATTCTCACTCAGTGGGGAGTGGGAAGTTTGCTAATGTCTGGAGATATTTTGGATTGTCACGCTCGTGGGAGCTGTGGGGAGCGAGGTGCTCCTGGTATCCTGTGGGTAGAAGCCAGGCGAGCTGCCAACGGCCCTGCAAGGCACAGACCAGCCCCCACAGTGATGCCATCCTAAGACATCAATGGCACCCAGGTGGAGAAACCTGATCACAGCCCCAGGGAGCGCCTGGGTGTGGTTGCGCGGTGGGAACTGGGTCCCTTCACCTCCGTGGGTCTCAGTTTACTTATCTGTGATGTAATGGCCTCTTAGGTTACATGGGCCCTAAATTCTGTGATTCAGTACCTGGAGGGTGAAGATGGGACATGAATGGCTTTAGAATTTCATGCTTTCAGAGAAAGCAGAGAAAATATAAAGGGTTTCTAAGAGACATTTAGAAAATAGTGCTTACACCACAGGTCAGTCCCTGACTCTCAGGATCATTTTGTCCTCAAAACACCTGTAAAAGGAGCTGGAAGGACCTCATTCCCGTGCTTTGTCAATAAGGAAGGAATTCTTACTGGAGCTTCAGGGACAGCCCAGAACAGAATCTTCTCCTAGAGTTACATGGGACCTCAGAGGCCACTGGGCACGCCCGAGGGCTGCTTTCCAATACTGCCCCTGCCACCGCCAAGTCCCTAAAAGGAGCAGCACAGTTTACCCAGCCCGGCCTTTATCCCAGGCTCTGACTGCCTTCCAGCCACACCCTCACCGGCTACCTGTCTCCCTCATAGCCCAAGAGCCTGTTCCTCCAGGCCTTCAGAAATTACCAGAAGAAAAAGAATGAGAAAAAACAAGCTTTACCTGGACTAAAAAGCACAAGTGACCAGCATTGCCCTGGGAATGATTTTATTACGTGTACTGGCACTTCCCAGAAAAAGCAATCATTTCTTATATAACCTCCTTGTTTTTTTAATTTAATTAATTATTTCTGTGGTACTGGGGATTGAATCTAGGGGCATTCTACCTCTGAGCTACACCCTCAGCCCTATTTTTTATTGAAACAGGGTCTCACTAAGTTGCAGAGGTCCTCACTAAGTAGCTGAGGCTGTCTGCAAACCTGTGATCCTCGTGTCTCAGCCTCCCAAGTACTGGGATTACAGGCATGCACCAGCACACAATCCCCTTGTCACAAAACAGTAAAGACTGTTTTTTGTACTATAAAAAGAATCAGTTGGGCGTGGTGGCGCACGCTTGTAATCCCAGCATTTGGTAGGCTGAGGCATTCCACAACTTAGTGAGACCCTGTTTCAAAATAAAAGAATAAAAAATAGGGCTGGGGATATAGCTTGGAGGTAGAATGCCCCTGAGTTCAATACCCAGTACTGAAAAAAAAGAATCAATATTAAGCTGGGCATGGTGGCACACGCTTGTAATCCCCGTATTTGGGAGGCTGAGACCAGAGGATCCGGGTTCACAGCCAACCTCAGCTACTTAGTAAGGCCCTCTGCAACTTAGTGAGACTCTCTTTCAAAATAAAGAATAAAAATAGGTCTGGGGGTGTATCTTGGAGGTAGAATGCCCCTGGGTTCAATCCCCAGTACAGAAAAAAAAAAAAAAGAATCAATATTAAAAGTTTAAATCATGCTCATAAAGCATGCTGCTTTTTTTTTTTTTTGTACTGGGGACTGAACCCAGGGGCATCCTACTTCCAAGATACACCCCCAGACCTATTTTTATTCTTTATTTTGAAAGAGGGGTCTCACTAAGTTACAGAGGGCCTCACTACGTAGCTGAGGCTGGCCGTGAACCTGCGATCTGCAATGCTCTTGTCTCAGCCTCCCAAGTACTGGGATTATAAGCGTGTGCTGCCACACCTGGCTAGCATGCTGCTTATGAAGAGGAAATATGAAATGAAGAGAACTCTAATTAAGGATCTATCATCATCTCATAGCATAAATAAGTATGATAACTTTAAATTTCAGGGTTAAATTTTCATGAACCAAAATTTATTTATGGGCATTTGTGATCACAAGTCCTATATGCGTCATTAGATTGTTGCTACAGTTTGGATACTAAATGTCCCCTCCCCGTGTGTTAAATGCTTAATCCCCAGCTTGGTGCTGTTGGGAGATGGAGGAAGATTTTGCAGGCAGGACCTAGTGGGAGGAAGTTAGGTCATTGGGGGCGTGTCCTGGGAGGGGCTACTGGAGCCTGGCCCCTCCTCTTCCTCTTTTCACCTCCAGCTATGAGGTGAGCAGACACGCTCCACCCATGCACCCACCACGATGCTCTGCCTCACCACAGGCCCAAAGACAATGGAGCCAGCTAACCAGGGACCACCGAAACCTCTGAAACATGGCGGGACATAAACCCCTCTTTGTAAGTTGATTACCTCAGGTATTTTGTTAAAGTAATAGAAAGCGACTGACACAATGCTAACATGGAATTCTTTCCTGTATCAGTGTAAACTAAGGCCCCAAGGTGGAAAACGATAAATAGATGCCACCCTCTCTCACATTACAAAGCAAGGTAAGTCCTCTATGAAGGACATACTAGGAGGGTGGCCAGTAACTCTTATTTATTTGGTAATGGAGATTGAGCTCAAGGGCATTCTACCTACGACCTACACCCTCATCCCTATTTTATTCTTTACTTTGAAACAGGGTCTTGCTAAGTTGCTGAGGGCATCCCTACATTGCTGAGGCTGGCTTTGAATCTGTGATCCTCCAGTCTCAGCCTCTCAAGTACTGGGATTACAAGCATGCATTACTATGCCCAACTACTAATGAATATCTTATCATGTGCATTTTACCTACTTGTATTTTTTTTTCAGGTACTAGGAATTGAAGCCAACGCCTTACCCATACTACACAAGAATTCTACCACTGAGCTACATCCCCAACCCTTTTATCTTGAGACAGGGTATTACTAAGTTGCCCCTATTGGCCTTGAATTTGAGACCCTCTTGCCTCAGCCTCCCAAGTAGCTGAGATAATAGGTGTGTACCACTGCGCCCAGTTTTGTGAAGTGTCTGTTCAAATATTTCACCTAAAGCTGACCATGGTGACACCTGCTTATAATCCCAGTACTTGAGAGGCTGAGACAGGAGGTCCGCAGGTGTGAGGACAGTCTGAGCAAGTAGTGAGTCTCTCATCAACCTAGACCCTGTTTCAAAATAAAAATAAAATAGTGCCGGGGGTATAGCTTGGAGGTAGAATACCCCTGTGTTCAATCCCCAGTATAAAAAAAAATTTATCCCCCAAAATTTTACATCATTTTTTGTACTGAATAGTATGACATCTAGATGTTGCTAATATGTCCTCCCAGTCTGTGACTTGCCTCTTCATTTTCTTTTTCTTTTTTTTTTTTTTTTTTTTTGCGGTACTGGAAATTGAACCTAGGGGCATTCTACCTCTGAGCTATACCCCTAGCCCTATTGTTTATTATTTATTTTGAAGCATGGTCTCACTAAGTTGCAGAGAGCCTCACTAAGTAGCTGAGGTTGGCTGTGAACCCAGATCCTCCGGTCTCAGCCTCCCAAGTACTGGGATTACAAGCGTGTGCCACCACGTCTGGCTCATTTTCTTAACAGTATCTTTTGATAAATAAGTTTTTAATTTTATTAAAGTCATCTTTATCTTTTTTTCCTTTTATAGTTCATGCCGTGTGTGTGTGTGTGTATGTTACTGGGATTCCCAGGAGCCTTCAACCTCAGAGCTACACCCCCAGAACTATTTTACTTTTTATTTGGAAACAGGTCTCACTAAGTTGCTGAGAGCCTCACTAAGTAAGTGGGGCTGGCTTTGAAACTGTGATCCTGTCTCAGCCTCCCAAGTACTAGGATTACAAGAGTACGTCATCATGCCTAGCTTCTTTAGAGGGGGTTGAAGGAGATATTGGAGATTTCGCCCAGGAGGGTTCTACCTCCCAGCTACACCTGTAGCCCTAATTTTATTTTTTATTTTCAAACTGGGTCTTGCTAAGTTGCTGAGGATCTTGCCAAGTTGCTGAGACTAACCTCGAATCTGTGATCCTTCTCTTAGCCTCACAAGTACTGGGATTACAGGAGTGCATCACTGTGCCTAGAGATTTAATGACTCCCTCCACCCCCACCCCTCACCCCCCCAGTACTGGGAATGGAACCAGGGCCTGGGGTATGCTAGGCAAGTACTCTACCACTGGGCTACACTAGCCCTGTAAATAGCATTTAAAATATTGAAATTAGATTTTTATAATGGGGTTAAAAGTGCCCAGAGACTTTTAGAAACCTAAAATCAATTGAAAATATTACTGGTGATCTGCCTGTGATACCAGCCAAGGGCACTGAAAGAGCAGCAGCACACAGAGCAGGTCTGAAGAAGCAGGGATGAAATAAACTTGTGATCTCACTGCACATTACAGAATGCATCACATTCAATAAGATGGCCTGTATTTTCAGCAAATCCAGTGATTCCCCATCAATCCCCCTGTCTCCACTAGGTTTCCTGGGAGAGTTCTGCCCTGTGCACTAAGGCAACTAACTATTGAATGGAGTAAATTTACTTCTCTCCTTTGTGTTTAGAATGACCATCTTGGAAGGGTAGAGAAACAGCCATTTTATTTCCTGCATTCACACAAGGAGCCTTGATTACATTAAGGATACTATGCCTATAGAAATGGTCTAACTTAATTTTTTAGAAAGAATTTTTTGGTACTGTGGGATGACCCGGGGGTGTTCTGCTTCCAAGATACACCTCTAGCCCACCCTTTTTGCTTTATTTTATTCATTTATTTTTGAAATAGAGCCCCACTAAGTTACTGAGGCTGGCCTTGAACTTAAAATTCTCCTCCCTCAGCCTCCCAAATACTGAGATTACAAGCATGTACCACCATTCTGGGTTTTCTTTCTTTTTTTTTTTTTTTTTTTGTTAGGTACTGGGGATTGAACTCAGGGGCATTCTACCTCTGAGTTATACCCCCAGCCTATTTTTTATTCTTTATTTTGAAACAGGGTCTCACTAAGGTGCAGAGGGCCTCACTAGGTAACTGAGGGTGGCCGCAAACCAGGATCCTCTGGTCTCAGCCTCCAATGCTGGGATTACAAGCATGCGCCACCACGCCCAGCTGGGTTTTATTTCTTAATCTGAACATTTTGTACTCAGAAAATCCAAACTCTTTCCTGAGTTGACCCTGCCTACCAATCCCATCACCTGCCACCTCCCTCCCCCTCACCTAATCTACAATTCTTCCTTTGGCTTCCATCTTTGCCAGGGCCTTTCTTTCTAATTAGAACACTATTCATTCTTTGTGATGCTCGGCAAGGGCTCGCTGAGCCATGTGCAGATGGAAGCCAATACTATGGCACCAGGGTTTTGTAAAAACAAAGGGCTTCATTAAAGGCCCACAGACAAGGAGGCAAGAAGCATGCTCGAATCTGTTCCCTCAATCCACTGGCAGCAGAGGAACTAAGTGGCCAGGGTAAGGGTCAGCTGGTTGTAACCGGAGTCTTGGTGGACTAGCCTGCACCCTTACACCAGCCAGCCCAGGGGGGACTTTTGGATAGTCCTGGCTGGCCCTGCAACTTCCACTACACTCTGCACCATTACTACTGCTTCTTAGTCTTTCTCTTTCCCCTTCTCCTCCTCCCCTTTCTCCTCCTCCTTCTTTTGTAGTACTGGGGATTGAACCCAAGGGTATCCTACCTCTGAGCTATACCCCAGCCTTATTTTGTTTTGAAACACTAAGTTGCTGAGGTGGGCCTCAAACCTGCGATCCTCCTGTCTCAGCCTCCCAAGTACTGGTATTACCGGAGTACACCACCATGCCCAACTCCCAGGAGTCTGATCTAGGTCTTCAGGGCCCTGTTCTCTTTCCCCAGGTTCTGCTCTACCAGGCTCTCAAGGTCGTTTAAGGTCAAATCCCAGGGCTCCACCTGCATCCTGAAAAACAGTTCCAGCTGTTGTTAGGGACAGAGAAGTTACTGTTTTATGGCTCAGTTTCACTTGCACCTTGGTAAAGAATACAATGAAGACTAAGAAACCAACTATCGAGGAATGGGTGGAAAAGCTTCTATTGCTGTTCAGAGAATGGAACTCAACATAGAGTCTAGTTTCTCTAGTGGATGAGATTCAAGGGAGAGGAAATGCGGTAGGTCTTCAAAAGCCAAAAGGAGCCTGTAATCTCAGTACTTGGGAGACTGATAGGAGGATCACAGGTTCAAGGCTAGCTTCAGCACCTTAGCAAGATTCTATTTCAAAAAAACAAAAAATAGCCGGGCGTGGTGGCCCATGCTTGTAATTCCAGTACTTGGGAGGCTGAGACTGGAGGATCCAGGTTCACAGCCAGCCTCAGTTACTTAGTGAGGCCCTCCACAACTTAGTGAGACTCTGTTTCAAAATAATGAATAAAAAATGGGACTGGGGGTGTAGCTCGGAGGTAGAATGCCCCTGAGTTCAATCCCCAGTACCACAAAAAAAAAAATAAATAATAATAATAAATTTTTTTTTTAAAGTCTGGGATAAGCCGGGCGTGGTGGTGCACGCTTGTAATCCCAGCATTTGGGAGGCTGAGACCAGAGGATCCGGGTTCGCGGCCAGCCTCAGCTACCTAGTGAGGCACTCCGCAACTTAGTGAGACCCGGTTTCAAAA
>PVLC010007455.1:0-18387 GCA_004027655.1 Graphiurus murinus | reverse complement strand
GACCCTGTTTCAAAAAATAAAGAATAATATAGGACTGGAGGTATAGCTTGGAGGTAGAATGGCCCTGAGTTCAGTCTCCAGTACCACAAAAAAAAAAAAGAAAAGAAAAGAAAAGCCCGGTGTGGTAGCACATGCCTATAATCCCAGTACTTGGGAGGCTGAGACAGGGGGATCACAGGTTTGAGGCCAGCCTCAGCAATTTAGTAAAACCCTATTTCAAAATAAAAATAAAATAGGAATGGAGTGTAGCTCAGAGGTAAAAACACCCCTGGGTTCAATCCCTATTACCACCATTAAAAAAAAAGGGGGGGGATTGAACTATCTTTGTCCCATTATAAGAGACCATAGTTTTGGGATATTCTGATTGATGATCAATATCCGGGCTTGTTACCTGGGCGTGGTGGCGCACGCTTGTAATCCCAGCATTTGGGAGGCTGAGACTGGAGGATCTGAGTTCGAGGCCAGCCTCAGCTACCTAGTGAGGCACTCCACAACTTAGTGAGACCCTGTTTCAAAATAAAGAATAAAAAATAGGGCTGGGGGTGTAGCTCGGAGGTAGAATGCCCCTGGGTTCAATTCCCAGTACCGCAAAAAAAAAAAAAAAAAAAAATCCGGGCTTGTTGCTGAGATGGATAGCACAGAGGTGGGTAGAGGTGACCTGCTGTGGTCACCTCTGGGTGGATTCTGGATCATATCATCTATGTGTTTGTAATCTGGCTATGAAGTTCCCACGTGGGAATTACAGTTTGTGGGAAGTTCTTCTGTTACTGAAATCTCAGTTCTTGCCCCGACTGCCAGATCAAATAATCAAGATAAGGCTTTGGGGAAAAGGGAAACGTTTTATTGATTTGTTAGCAATGGGGAAAACGATGAACTTACATTTGGAATTATCTTCCCCCCCCTCCACCCCGCTGCCCCACTTCAAAGGAGAAGGATGATGCTTCTAAAGCTTGGAACTTCAAGGACTAAGCTTCAGGTGTGTTAATCAGAAAATAAAATTATGAGCTGGGCGTGGTGGCGCACGCTTGTAATCCCAGTACTTGGAGGCTGAGACTGGAGGATCACAGGTTCATGGCCTGCCTCAGCTATTTAGTGAGATCCTGTTTCAAAATAAAGAATAAAAAATAGGACTAGGGGTGTAGCTCAGGGGTAGAATGCCCCTGTGTTCAGGCCAGGTGTGGTGGTGCATGCCTGTGATCCCTGTACATGGGAGGCTGAGACAGGAGGATCACGCAAACACCTCATAATTTAAAGTTAAAAGTTAGCTGGGCATGGTCCCAGTCCTTGGAAGGCTGAGACAGAAGAATCACAGGTTTGCGGCCAGCCTCAGCTACTTAGTGAAGCCCTCGGCAACTTAGTGAGACCCTGTTTCAAAATAAAAGAATAAAATTGGGCTGGGGGTGTTGCTCAGACCCTTTGGTTCCATCCCCAGTAAAACACACACACACACACACACACACACACACACACACACACACACAATGTTAAAAGCTATGGAGGAAGCCAGATGTGGTGGTACATGCCTGTAATCCCCTCAATTGGAAGGCTGAGACAAGAGGATCACAGGTTCACTGCCAACCTCGGTAACTTAGCAAGGACCTCTGAAACTTAGTGAGACCCGGTTTCAAAATAAAATAGGGCTAGGAGTTTAGCTCAAAGGTAGGATGGCCCTGGATTAAATTCTCAGTAACACACACACACACACACACACACACACACACACACACACACACACACGGTGTGTGTGTGGGGGGCAGGTACAGTGGCACACTCCTGTAATCCCAGCTACTCACGCAACTAAGGCAGGAGCATCACACATTGGGTGCCAGCCTGGGCAACTTAACAAGACCTTATCTCTCAAAATAAAGAGCACTCACCTAGCACGTGCAAGGCCCTGGGTTTAATCCCAAGTACTGCTAAAACAAACACAGTACTGAAAAACGTAGATAACTTTAAATGTTTAAAGGAGAAATGCATACTGATGTAGCTGAAATGTGGAGTTTGGTGGAAATCATATTAGCAATGCCTTGAGAAAGTGTACACAGATTTTCTACTGTTAGGAACAATTCTGGCAAGACATTAGCTAGCTTGCTTTCTTTTTGTTTTTCCTGTTCTTTTTTTTTTTTTTTTTTTGATAATTCTTTTTTCTCGCAGTGAATTTGCACCACGATGGCACAGTCAGCCTAATAACAAGGTTGATGGTGACAGATGGAGAACTTTTTTTTTTTTCATATGCTTCTTTATTTCATGAATTTCAGAGACTGGGAGTCACAGTCTGCAACTTGACAAGCCTTCCCAGGTGGAAGCTCTACTTCACAAACGTGGCAAAGACATCGTGTTGCAAATTAAGCCTATTTTCTCTCAGTTTGTCCTCAGAGGAAATGGATAAGAGCACAGAAACATCCCTTCTTCAAAGCAATTGCAGCATTCCATGAGCGAACCGGGCTCGTCTTAACCTGCACCCAGTATACCAAACCCTGAAAAGTCAGGGTTTTGCAAAAGAGAGAGAGCTTTGTTCATGAGATGGCCAAACATGAGGAGGGGGCTAGCACCTCAAATCTGCCTCACAGAAGACAGGGTTTAGGGGCATTTCTGGGATAAAGTAGCAGAATGGTCTCTGGGAAGTTTAGTGAAGCAATGGGAGTTCTGCGCCTGCGCAGTCAAACCTTGGGACTCTTCCTCATAGGACGTGTTCAGAAAATAGGGACTTTAGCTTGATCTGAAGGTGGGGTTTGGGGCCTCCTGAGATCAGAAGGTCGCCGATTGGACACTTGGGCGGTCTCTAGTGAAGGGTTCGTGGTTTAAATCTATTTAAGATAGGAAAAAAAAAAAGCTGGGTATCGGGAACCCCAGGCTGAACCCTCAACCATGAGGCCCCAATAAAGAGGCTGCCTGAATGTTGCTGATACAAACCTCTCTTTATTATACCTCTCTCTCTGGGATCGAGGGCACTACACAAACAGTAACAAACACAGCACAGAAGCCGTCTCTCCAAATAGTGCCTTTCCAATAGACTCCCAATAACCCCTCTCTCCAGCAATCCACCTTCCACTAGCAACCAACAACCTTTCCTCCCAGAACTTCTCCAGCAACCCACTCCAGCAACAACCCAGCCAGCCTCTCTCTCTGCGAGAGATGGAGGCTCTTAAAGCCACACAGGGCCTAAGCCACGAGGCGTCTCATACAGCTCTCACCTGGGCTGGCCACGAGCTGGGCGTGCTGGTGCATGCGCTCTAGCGTAGGGCAGCCCTAGAATGATACCACCTGCAGCCACTTCTGGCACTCTGCCAAGAGCCATCTAGAGGCGGGGTCTTTCCGGCGGGCTAGGCCCCCGACAGGAATGGGCATGGAGCTGGCCTCTAAATCCTAGTACTTGGGAGCTGAGACTGGAGGATCACAGGTTCATGGGAAGCCTCAGCAACTGAGCGAAGCTCTCTGCAAGTTAGCCTGAGTTTCAAATATAAAATAGAGCTTGGGGGTGTAGCTCAGAGACAGCCCCTGAGTTCCATCCCCTGTACAACACACACACACACACACACACACACACACACACACACACACACACACACGATAGGAAAAAAATAGCCTTTGAGTTCCTGGAAAATAGCTTAAAACTATTGTTACCATAGTGATAAAAGAGCTTATTCAAGTTTTTCACTGGTTTTGTCACAGGAGAAGAGAGGTCTCTGGGAGAGGTTCCAAGGACTTCCCAGAAAGGGGATGGGGGTCTGGATACAGCACAAGCAGGATCCTTGTCATACATGTCAGAAAAAATTCCAGTCCATGTCAGAACAAGAACAGAGATTTATTTAGGATTGCAAGGAATATGCACTCAATCGAGAATGTGGGCCATGGAGAGAGAGAGAGAGAGAGAGACAGAGAGACAGAGAGACAGAGAGAGATTGAGATTGGAGATTTGAGCGGTTCCCATTTTTTGTCTTTTGTTTGGTACTGGAGATAGAACCCAGGAGCATTCTACCTCTGAGCTACACCCCCAGTCCTATTTTATTATTTTTTATTTTGAAACAGGGTCTCCCTAGGTTACTACACATGGGTCTCCAGCCTTTGATCCTCCTCTCTCAGCCTCCAAAGTACTAGGATTAGAGGCATGCAACACCACACCTGGCCCAGTTCTTTTAAAGGAAGCTTGGTGAAACTTTGGGGGAATATGGGAAACTATGGGGACGACATCTGTCTGGTGATCACAAGATGGTTTATGGTGGCCTGATCACCTCCTGCATCCTTGTCTGATCAATAGATGATGCTGGAACATCCCCTGTTAACAGGTTTCTCAAGATCCCATACCTCTCTTGCTTAAACTATTTATTGGGTGGGTAATTAACGGTGCACAAGGTGATCATCATGGGTGAGTGGATTGTTGACTAACTTTCAGATTTCCCAGGAAATTGGGGATGATTAGCCTGGGAAAGAGACTGGCATAGGGAGTGACAAGTCTGAAAAAGTGTGCAGAACTTCTGAATTAAAAGTTTGTTTCCTTCTCTTCCTGTATGTCTCCTTTCCCGTCCTACCTCAGTTTCAGTTCCTACAGTGTCCCCTCTGGGTATATTGTCCAGTCCTTTTATTATCTTGTTTATCCTCTGCTGAGCTCATCCACCACCTCCACATCCTCTTTTCCATGCCAATCCCAGATCTAATCAGTCATTTGACAGAGAAATTCTTAGGTGAGTGAGAGCAACTTCTAGTGCCACACTCTTGCGAGCATCCCAGCATCACGGAGATTGTTTGAGGACAGACCCATGAGGCCAACTCACATCATCTGGGTTCCCCTAAAACCAGCATTGTATCTCTACTCTAAAAAGTAGTGAGGCTCACCGGGCGTGGTGGCACTCTCCTGTAATCCCAGAATTTGGGAGGCTGAGACAGGAGGATCACAGGTTCACGACCTGTGAACCTCAGCTACTTAGTAAAGCCCTCTGCAACTTAGTGAGACCCGGTTTCAAAATAAAAAATATGGCTGGGGGTATAGCTCGGAGATAGAATGCTCCAAGTTCAATCTCAAGGACCACAAAAAGAAAGTTCAGCATAATGTGCTGCACACTCACAGCTAGTGAGCACTGGATGCAGGCGCCACTGGGCCTTTGCACTCACTGTACCTGCTGCTGAGGGTGCTCTTTCCCCGGAGAGTCACATGGCACAATTCCTGGGCTCATTTAGGCCTTCCCTCAGAGGGCACCTTCTCAACAAGGGCTTTCCTGATTGTGCTGTTTAAAATTATAGCTTCCTGCAATTTAAGAAAATTTAGCCCACCCCACCCAAGCCCACCTTGGGATGATGGTTTGGATGTGGCATGACCCCAAAGGCTCATGTGTGAAAGTCTTGGAACTCAGCTTGGCCCTCTTAGGAAGTGGTGGAAACTTTAAGAAGTGGGGCCTCAGCTGGGGCACTGGGGCACTGGGGCACAGGACTTGGGACGCTTAGATGGGAGGACCACAGGTTCGAGGCCAGCATATGGTAACTCAGTGAGTTGCTGTTTCAAAATAAAAAGGGGCAAGGGGTGTAACTCAGAGGTAGAGTGCCCCTGAGTTCAATCCCCAGTACAAAAATAATAATAACAATGGTAATTGGGGTCTCATAGGAGGTTTTAGGTCATTGGGAGTGTACCATCAAAGGAGACTGTGGGACTCCAGTTTTGTTCTCTTTCTCTTTTGTTTCCTGGCTACCATAAAATGAGCATATTTCTCTGCCACATACTCCAGTCATGATGTACTGACTCTCTGCAGGCCCAAAAGCAATGTGTTCAATTGACCGCCAGCTGAAACCTCCAAACCTATGAATCCAAGTAAATCTTTCTTCTTTTTAATTTGACCATGTTGAGTATTTGTTACAGTAATGAAGAGCTGACTAACACCCTTGGTGATTCCTAATCCTCCCTTAGATTGTTTACTTTTCCCCATAACACTTAGTAGATATGACCTATATTTCTGGTTGTCTATTCATGTATTGACTATCTCCAATGCAATTTGTGTGTGTTGCGTTTACTGTTTTATTTTCTAGTTCTTAGAAGAGAGGCCCACAATAAATAAGTTTTGAATGAATAAATTAATGAATGCAAATAGAATTCTTTTGATGAGGAAAAACATTTGAACATTTATTTTTCAAGAAAGCATAAGTAGAACTAGGTCCAAAACACTGTTCTTAGTGATTAACAAATACATCTCATTAAACCCTCATGATAATCATAAGAGGTAAGACTATTACTGTCCCCAAATTGTGAAGGAGGAAACAGACAGACAAGCCAACTCAAAGCTGGTATCAGGCAACCTGTTCTGAGTCCATCCTTTCAAACACTACCATGCTGCCTCCCATTAATTATATAACAAGTATATTTGGCAGAAACAGAAGATCAGACAGATCTGGGCTGGGGCCAGCCGCAGAGACCTTTCCAGGCAAGGAGTGTTGAGTCCAGTGTTAGAGAGGAGGCAGTGGATCACATCCAATGTGGAAGACTTGGAATAGCAAAAGAGATTAAAAAAGAAGAACTGTGTGGATGAGAGCAGGGCTGGGGAACCAGGTACACAGAAGTGCAGGCATCAGGAGGTGCCGGCTGAGAAGCTGAATGAACTAAATTAGTTCCGCAGAGACCCTTACTCCAGCCTGGGATTCTGGAGCCAGCACTGGCCAATGGGTTGAGGCAAACAATGAGGAAGTGCAGGCCTGGAGCTGGGCATGAGAGTAATTTGGAGGAAGAAGGGGAGAGAGCAAAGAAGAAAAGTTAGCGGGAAACCCAGATCCTCAGAAACGAGCTTCCAAGTTCTTTCACCTCTTTCTGAATCTTGGATTATCAAATGACCTCTTAAAACTCCTTTAAGAAGTGAATGGAAGCCGGGCGTGGTGGCGCACGCTTCTAATCCCAGCATTTGGGAGGCTGAGACTGGAGATGCGGGTTTGCAGCCAGCCTCAGAGACCTAGTGAGGCTCTCTGCAACTTAGTGAGACCCTGTTTCAAAATAAGGAATAAAAAATAGGGCTGGGGGTGTAGCTTGGAGGTAGAATGCCCCTGAGTTCAATCCCCAGTACCACCAAAAAAAAAAAAAAAAAAAGTGAATAGAATAGAAGCCAGATGTGGTGGCACATGCTTGTAATGCTAGCATTTGGGAGGCTGAGACTGGAGGATCTGGGTTTGCGGCCAGCCTCAGCTGCTTAGTGAGGCCCTCCACAACTTAGTGAGAACCTGTTTCAAAATAAAGAATAAAAAATAGGGCTTGGGCTGTAGCTCAGAGGTAGAATGCCCCCGGTTCTATCCCCAGTACCGAAAAAAAAAAAAAAAAAGAAGTGACTGGAAAGCTAGATGCAGTGGTGCACATCTATAGTCCCAGCTCCTCAGGAGGCCAAGGCAGGAGGATCAGTTGAGCCTGGGGTTCTAGGCCAACCTGGGCAACAGAGTGAGACTCTGTGCAAAAGATAAAAATGTAGAGATGTAAGAGAATAAACAAATAGTGGAATATTCATGTAATGCAATACCACTCAGCAATTAAAAAAAAATAACGGCTTATACACTGAACAACATAGATCCACCTCAGAATAATTGAGTGGAATGCAAGGAACCAAACACACAAGTTTATGTACTTTTTAGCTTGTTGGGGGAAGCTCTGTCTGTGGGTAATTGAAGCTTCAGATTGCTAAGAGTTGGATGAGAGATGATTCCATTTATGTGAAACGAATGAGATTAGTGTCTTTATAAGGCACTTAGAGCTTTTTTGCCCCTTTCACCAGCTGAAGACACAGCAAAAAGAGGAGTGTCTGTTACTAAGGAAGCCCTGGCCAATCGTGGAGCCTGGTGGTTTCTGATCTTGGGCTTTCCGTCCTCCAGAACTGTAGGAAATACACTTCTGTTGTCTAGAAGCCTCTCTGCTATTTTGAAATAGCAGCCCAAATGGACTAAGACAGCATTCTTTTTATTTCTTTAAAAAGAAAGTAGGGACTGAGGGTGTAGTTCAGTGGAAGTGTGTGCTTATCATGCATGAGGCCATGAGTTCAACCCCCAAAAATGAGGGGGGCAGGGAGTATACACAAACACACACACACAAACACACTTCATAATTTTTTTTTTTTTTTTTTGCAGTACTGGGGATTGAACTCAGGGGCATTCTACCTCCGAGCTATACCCCAGCCCTATTTTTTATTCTTTATTTTGAAACTGAGTCTCACTAAGTTGCAGAATGCCTCACTAAATAGCCAAGGCTGTCCATGATCCCGGATCCTCTGGTCTCAGCCTCCCAAATGCTGGAATTACAAGCATGCACCACTATGCCTGGCCACACTTCATAATTTAAAGTTAAAAGTTAGCTGAGCCTGGTCCCAGTCCTTGGGAGGCTGAGAAAGAAGCATTGCATGTTTGGGCCCTGGGTTCCATCCTCAGTACTACAAACAAACAAACAAACAAACAAATAAATAAAGTTAAAAGTTTGTAATTTCCAGAATTATCTGAGGAGACTTAGCAGGTGTGTTCTTCATATCCAGGGCCTCTGATGCTCCTCTATCCAACTCCATTAATCACATTATTACATGGTCTTGTGACAGGAGAATATAGTTCTATATGTATGTCATTTTTTAAGAAAACATCCGTAGACAACATAACCTTTCCCCTTTTGTAGGGTGTTGTGTGTGCCGGCTAGTCCAGGACTTGAGAAAGCGCACTTGGGCTGTTGGCCTGGTCAATGAACCACGCTTCACTCTTGGGAAGGGCCGGCAAACCTCTGCCTCTGGGTACAGAGGCTCCAGGCCCCGGAGTCAGGTGACTAAGAGGCAGTTGTTTCAGATCAAGGGTAAAGTTTTAATTGGATGATGAGCACCCTCAAAGGGCAGATAGCAATTTTCTGAATTATGTAATCTAATGGTTTGAAATTTAGAAAGCAATGACATCATCTCCTCGTTTTTTAAAATACATCCCTGCCTCTATAATTAGTTTGCATATTATTTTTAATAACAGGAACAGACCAATGTCAAGGGATATGATGGTTAGAAAAGAAATAGAACCCAGGGATGTGCAGAACAGCTTTTGGAAGAGTTTCAGCCCTACAGAGTTGTGGTCTGTCATTCTCTGTCGTGTTCTCTCTCTCTCTCTCTCTCTCTCTCTCTCTCTCTCTCTCTCTCTCTCTCTCTCTCTCTCTCTCTCTCCTTTTGTGTGATACTGGGCTGAGCTATGCTCCTAGACCTATTTTTTATTTCTCATTTTGAAACAGGGTCTTGCTAAATTATTGCATGCTGGCCTCAAACCTGCAATCCTCCTGCCTCAGCCTGCCAAGTCCTGGGATTATAGGTGTGCCCCACCATGCTTAACTTGGGACCAATTTCTTAATTTTGTATGTATGGCACAGTGGACAGAATCTTGGACTAGGTGTTGGGAGACTTGGTTCCTAGCCTGGTTCTGCTACCATCCTGCCATACAACTCTAGGTAAGTCACTTAACTTTGCAGCACGTTGGTTTTTCCATTTGAAAAATAAGGATGTATGGTCAAATTACTTAGAGAAATCCCTTGATTTTTAAAGCTCTATAGCTGTTTTTTGTAAGTGATAATTTCTGAGTAAAAATTTGACAATTTTTTTTTAACAGTTTGTATATTCATCCCACTAGAAAGAGAGACACATTGTTCTTTTGATATCTAAAATGCTTTGTAGTAAAATTTCTTTTTTAAAACTGAGGATTGAGCCGGGCATGGTGCCGCACACTTGCAATCCCAGCATTTGGGAGGCTGAGACCGGAGGATCGAGGCCAGCCTCAGCTACCTAGTGGGGCACTCCACAACTTAGCGAGACCCGGTTTCAAAATAAAAGAATAAAAAATGGGGCTGGGGGTATAGCTCGGAGGTAGAACGCCCCTGAGTTCAATCCCCAGTACTGAAAAATAAATAAATAAATAAAATAAAATAAAACTGAGGATTGAACCCATGGGCATTCTACCTACAAGCTATACCACCAGTCCTATTTTGTGTTCTTTATTTTGAAACAGAGTCTCACTAAATTGCAGAGGGCCTCGCTAAGTAGCTGAGGCTGGCTACGAACCCAGATCCTCCTGTCTCAGCCTCCCAAGTACTAGGGTTACAAGCATGTGCTACCACGCCAGGCTTTTATTTTTTATTTTGAAACAGGTTCTTGCTGTGTTGCTGAGGCTGGCCTCAAATTTGCAATCCTCCTGTCTCAGCCTCCCAAGTATTGGAATTACAGGTGCTTCTTAGTGAACTTTAGTTTTTATTTTATTTTTCCTTTTGCCTGGGGAGCAGCTTTTCCCCAATAGATCAGTCCTTCACACCCCTCCACTCAGCTTAGTAGAATTGAAAGAACTTAGTTTATCAGGGAAATGTGAATCGAAGCCACTCTGAGGCTCCATCCTACCCATCAGAACGGCATTCATCAAGAATACAAACAATAATAAATGATGGCGACTATGTTGGGAGAAAGGAACCCTTATTCACTGTTGGTAGGAATGCAAATTAGTACAGCCGCTGTGGAAATCATTATGGAAGTTCCTCAAAAAACTAAAAATAGAACTACCATGAGATCCAGCTACTATACTACTCCTGGGTATATACCCAAAGGAATTAAAATCAGCATGCTGTAGCAATACATGCATTCCCATGTTTATAGCAGCACAATTCACAGTAGCAAAGTTATGGAATATGCCTATGCGCCCATCAACAGATGAAGGGATAAAGAAATCATATATATATATATATATATATATATATATATATATATATATATGTCTAATTTATATAATGGAGTATTATTCAGCCATACAGAATAAAATCATGTCATTAGCAAGGAAATTAGATGGAACTGGAGATCATCAGGTTAAATAAAATAAGCTAGACTCAGAAAAACAAGTACTGCATGTTTTCTCTCATGAAAAAAAGGCTACATGAAACTAGCAAGGAGACTGTTAGAGAAGAGGACGGGGATAATGGAAAGGGGAAAGGGAGGGTAATGGGTGTGGATATGGTCAAAGTGTGTGTTATGATGTACACTTATGTCACAATGAAACTCATTCTGTATCATCAACATGCACTAATTAAAAAAGAAAAAGAACTTGGCTTCATTGCCTAAGGCCAGGTGACTCGAGGAAGTTAATTAAATGATCCGATTCTCAGTTTCCTTATCCATAAAATGGGAATAAACGCTTGTGATCCCAATACTTGGGAGGCTGAGACAGGAGGATCACAGGTTCGTGGTCAGCCTCAGCTACTTAGTGAGGCCTTCAGCAATTTAGTGAGACTCTGTTTCAAAATAAGGAATAAAAAATGGAGCTGGGGGTGTAGCTCAGAGGTAGAATGCCCCTGTGTTAATTCCCCAGTATGGATAAAAAAAAAAAGGAATAATAATTCCTACCACCACCACCCCGAGTGATTTTGATTCACATTCATTCTCTCTCTCTCTCTCTCTCTCTCTCTCTCTCTCTCTCTCTCTCTCTCTCTCTCTCTCTCTCTCACTATGCTCCTCTCCCCACTAGGTGGTCCTGTTCTTTCTCCCCTATGACAGGGCACAAGGGGGTCTCCTGGAACCCAGCTGCCCACACCCAGCTGCCCACAGTAGGGGAAGTTTAATAGATGTCGAAGGATGGAATTATAATGAAAGAATGAATTAAGTAAACTCCTTCTTAAAATGTCAGTATACTTGTAGGCTGGTCTTGCAAGGAAGGTTTCTTTTGGTTGAGTAATGGCCTGGATTTTGTGCCTTTTTGGTGTGTATGTGTGGTACTGGGGATTGAACCCAGAGGGATTCTACCTTTGAGCTACACCCCCAGCCTGATTTTTATTTCTTATTTGGAAACAGGATATTGCTAGGTTGTTGCGAGTCTCACTACTTGCTGAGGGCTGTCCTCGAACCTGTGATCCTCCTGTCTCAGCCCCCCAAGTGCAGGGATTACAGGTGTGCGCCACCATGCCCAGCGGAAGGTTTCTTTTGAACCCAGCAGATACTAGAGCTTTAAAAAAATATGTTTTTCAATTGATCAGAGGTGAAATATACCTAACATATAATGAAGCACTTAAAGGTGAAAAGTAGCTGGGTCTGGTGATACAGGCCTGTAATCTCAGTACTTGGGAGGCTGAGACAGGAGGATCACAGGTTTATAGTCAGCCTCAGCAACTTAGTAAGACTTTGTTTTAAATAGATAGATAAATAAATAAATAAATAAATAAATAAATAAATAAATAAATAAATAAAAACAGGACTGGGGGTGTAGCTCAGAGGTAGGATGTCCCTGGGTTCAATCCCCAGTACCGAAAAAAAATAAATTAAAAAGAAATGAAGAGTGCCATTTATGCTGGCCGTGGTGGTGCAGATCTGTAATCCCAGTACTTGAAAGGCTGAAATAGGAGGATCACAGGTTCGAGGACAGCCTCAGCAAGTAGTAAGACTATCATCAACCTAGCGTGACCCTGTTTCAAAATAAAAATTAATAAAAATTAAAATAATATGGTTTAAATGAGAAATGTGTGCATGTATGCCTTTATCAGCTTGTACCTAACAAAGATGTATGATTACAATGCACCATTAAAAATAAATAAATAAAATTAATAAATAAAATAATATGGTTGGGGGTGTAGCTCAGAGATAGAATGCCTCTGAGTTCAATTCCCAATACAGAAAAAAAAAAAAGAGTGGCATTTAGCACATGTACAATGTGATCCAACCACCACCTTTTTCTATCAAGTTCCAAAGCATTTCTATCATTATAAAACAAAGCCCCATATCCAGGAAGCATTTTGCCCCTGTTCTCATTCTCCCTCCCCCAAAGTCCCCAGCAGCTGCCAATCTGTGTTCTATTTCTATGATTATTTTTTCTGGATATTTTATATAAGTGAAATCATGTAATATATAGCCCTTTGTGTCAGGCTTATTTCACTTAGCTTAATGTTCTAAGTAGTCTATATCAGTACTTCATTCCTTTTTGTGGCTGGATAATATTCCTTGTACATATATATTAGAGTTTGTTTATTCATCTATTGATAAACATTTGGGCTATTTCCACCTTTGGCTGTTGTGAGCAGTGCTGCTATGAAGATGGATGTATGTGTATTTCTTTCAGTCCTTCTTTTTGGTCCTTTTGTGGATATATTCAAGCATGATACTGCTGGGTCATATGGTAATTCCATGTTGCATTTTCTACACTTGGTCTTAGCCAAAAGGCCGAGAAGCGATCTGTGTTCAGCTTTCTGAAGAACTGTGCAACTGTTTTTCACAGCAACAGAGACATTTTGCTTTTCCAAAAATATTGAACAAGGGTGGCAGTATCTCCATATCCTCCTCAACACCTGTTTTTCTTTCTTTAAAAAATGATAGTCATCCTCGTAGGTGTCAAAACAGAGCTCCTTTAAAATTAAAAGCACCTCCCAATGATTGCTTTTCTGGATTCTGAACTTCCTCATGCTGAGAACGGAAACAGAAACTACCCCCTGGTCCCGCAGGTGCCAAGGAAGCTGAAATTGTGACATGCTTTCTGTCACAGCCTAGCTAATTGCACAGATGAACATTTCTTGGCCTTTGCTTCTATAAATTCTAAGTGTTTCTGCAGGACTGGTGGAGAAATAATCTATCTACTTCTCCCCAGTTTGATCAACTGCATAAAATTTACTTTTCTTTTTTACATCATTTGCTTATTTCTTATGTGGACTGGTGCCCGGATCCCACCAGTCGAGATCCAGTCAGGTTCCTGGCTGGGCTGCCAGGAACAGTGTGAAGGGGCACCTTGCTGGGTTCTGATTTGCATTTCCCACTTGGCTAATGTTCAGCATCTTTGCAGGTGCCTGTTGGCCATTCCTATGTTATTTTTGGAGAATGTCTGTGTGTAAGACTTTTGCCTATTTGGAAATTGAGTTGCCTCTCATATATTGTAGGTTATTAGAACCTTATCAGATATATGATTTGTAAATATTTCCCCCATCCTGTGTGCATGTGTGTGGGGGGTGTGTGTATTTTTTTCTTTCTGGATAACATTTTTTTGAAGCCCAAAAGTTTTTAATTTTAATGAAGTCCAATTTATCTATTTTTTTTCCTTGTTGCTCCTGCATTTTTTTTTTTTTTCCGTACTGGGGATTGAACTCAGGGGTATTCTACCTCCAAGCTATACCCCCAGCCCTATTTTTTATTCTTTATTTTGAAACAGGGTCTCACTAAGTTGCAGAATGCCTCACTAGGTAGCTGAGGCTGGCCACGAACCCAGATCCTCCAGTCTCAGCCTCCCAAATGCTGGGATTACAAGCGTGTGTCACCACGCCCGGCTTTTGCTCCTGCTTTTGGTGTCCTGAAGCCTTTGTTTTTTAAATGACAGAATCTTCATATTTCAGAGGAAAATTAAATTCTTTCCAGAAGGTAATCTGTACCTTAAAAGCAAAAGCCATGCCAGGTCTGATGGCACACACTTGTAATCCCAGTACTTGGGAGGCTGAGACAGGAGGATCATGGGTTCGCTGCCAGCCTCAGGTACTTAGGCCCTCCGCAACTTAGTGAGACCCTATTTCAAAATAAAGAATAAAAAATTGGGCTGGGGGTGTAGCTCAGAGATAGAATGCCCCTGGGTTCAATCTCCAGTACAAAAGAAAAAAGAAAAAAAAAGCCTACTTGGGAGGCTGAGACAGAAGGGTCACAGATTCAAGGACAGTCTCAGTTACTTAGCAACACTCTCAGCAACCTACCCTGACCATATTTCAAAATAAAAAATAAAAGGGCTGAGAGTATAGCTCAGAAGTAGAATGCCTCTGGGCTGGGTTCAATCCCTAACACCACAGAGGGTTGGGGGGCAGGGGAGGCATGAGAGTGTAGATGTATGACAGATCTTTAGAATAATGCAAGTGCAGAAAGGAGTCTCATACATTATTTGGAAAAGATGAGTTTAACTTCAATACAAATTAAACATATGTGGTGGATTTTTTTTTCTTTTTTTAGTACTGGGAATTAAATCCATTGCTTTACCATTAAGCTACTTCCCCAGTCCTTTTTATTTTTTATTTTAAGACAAGGTCTTGCTAAATTGCCCAGGCTGGCCTCGAATTTGGGATCCTCCTTTCTCAGCCTCCTGAGGCACTGGGATTACAGACATGTGCCACCACAACTGCCTCAGAATCATAAGTATTTTAAAACTAAAATAGATTGGAAAAAAATAGCATTTTGGATTTTTGTTTTTATAATCAGTCTCAGAAGAGCTTGATACAGAGTTTACGGAAAATTAATATATTTCAATATTTTTCTGATTCTTTGCTAATTAATTTCAATAACAATGATGCTTCTCTTTATAAATAGACTATTCCAAATTTAAAATTGCCTCAAAGTTTGTATCCTTATATGTAATGTCACATAATCAACTAAAAAGCTCTTAATTTTATCTCTATCTCAATATATTATTTTCTTTTTTTTTTTCCGGCACTGGGGATTGAACTCAGGGGCATTCTACCTCCGAGCTATACCCCCAGCCCTATTTTTTAGTCTTTATTTTGAAACCAGGTCTCACTAAGTTGCAGAGTGCCTCACTAGGTAGCTGAGGCTGGCCGCGAACCCGGATCCCCCAGTCTCAGCCTCCCGAATGCTGGGATTACAAGCGTAATCGGCTTCAATATATTATTTTCAAATCATATAAAGACAAAAAGCCACAATTTGTAACTGGATAGCTGGGTGTGGTGGTGCACACCTGCAATCCCAGTGACTCAGAAGGCAGAAGTCAGGAGGATCCCAAATTTGAGACCAGTATTTAGGAGGCTGAGACAGGAGACTCACAGGTTCAAGGCCAGCCTCAGCAACTTAGCAAGACCCTGTTGAAAAACTAAAAAAAAAGATCTAGGGTGTAACTTGGAGGGAGAATGTCCCTGGGTTGAATCTAGTACAAAAAAAAAGAGAGGGAGAGAGAGAGAAGAAAGTTAAAACTGGTGTAGTAGATTTAAAAGTAAATTTAGTTAAGTTCAGTCAATAGAAAGAAGCCACAAGCCGGGCGTGGTGGCGCACGCTTGTAATCCCAGCATTCGGGAGGCTGAGACAGGAGGATCCGGGTTCGTGGCTAGCCTCAGCTACCTAGTGAGGCACTTCGCAACTTAGTGAGACTCGGTTTCAAAATAAAGAATAAAAAATAGGGCTGGGGGTATAGCTCGGAGGTAGAATGCCCCTGAGTTCAATCCCCAGTACCGCAAAAAAAAAAAAAAAAAAAAAAAAAAGAAGCCACAGCTCTCATGCCTTCTTCTTTCAAGTATACTGAACTAACTTCTGTTTCGTTTACACATGTGCAAGTGAAATGAGCATTTAAAAATGAACATGACAGTACTTGGGAGACTGAGACAGGAGGGTCACAGGTTCAAGGCCAATCTCAGCAACTTAGTGAGTGGGGCTCTCAGTAACCTAGCAAGGCCATTTCCAAATAAAAAATAAAGTAGGTCTGGGGGTGTAGTTTAGAGATAGAATGCCTCTGGTTTCAATCTCCAGTACAAATAAATAAATATGTAAAATTAATGTGAGCAGGGCTTGGTTGGCATGCCTGTAATTCCAATACTCAGGAGGCTGAAAAAGGAAGATCACAGGTTTAAGGCCAGTGAACCTCAGCAGCTTAGTGAGATCCTTAACAACTTTAGGAGAACCTATTTCAAAATTAGAAAAAACAAAATAGGACTAAGGATGTAGCTCAATGGTAGAAGGCTCCTGGGTTCAGTTCCCAGTACTCCACCAACACACACACACACACACACACACACACACACACACACACACACAAATATGTGCAGCCAATTGATTTTCAACAGATTTGCCAAGAATACCAACTGGGAACAGAACAGTTTCTTTTAAAAATTGTGCTGGAAAAACTGTATATCCACATGTAGAAAAATGAAACTAGAGCCCTGTCTCTCACCAGTTATAAAAATCAATTCAAAATGGATTAAAGACTTAAGTCTTTAATGTAAGATCTACAACTATAAAACTATTAGAAGAAAACATGCTTCGTGACACTGAACTACAAGAAGATATTTTTTTTTCTTTTTGAGTAAGATCTCAAAAGTACAGGCAACAATATCAAAAATAGAAATATGGAATTACATAAACCTAAAGAACTAGTTGGGCGTGGTGGCACAGGCTTGTAATCCCAGTACTTGGGAGGCTGAGACCGGAGGATCCAGGTTCTAGGCCAGCCTCAGCTACTTAGTGAGGCCCTCCACAACTTAGTGAGACCCTGTTTCAAAATAAAGAATAAAAATTAGGGCTGGGGATGTAGTTCGGAGGTAGAATGCCCCTGGGTTCTATCCTCAGTACCCGCCCCCCAAAAAAACCTAATGAACTTCTATGTACCAAAGGAAACAATTAACAGAGTGGAGACAACTTACAGAATAGGAGAGAATATTTACAAAACTATGCATCTGACAAAAAGGTAATATCCAAAGCCAGGCATGGTGGTGCACGCCTGTGATCCCAGTATTTGGGAGACTGAGACAGGAGGTTTGCAAGTTCAAAGCCAGCCTCAGCAATTTAGTGAGGTTCTCAGCAACCTAGCGAGACCCTGTTTCCAAATAAAGAATAAATTAAAAACCCAAGACAAACCAGTCTGGGGGTAATATCCAGAATATATGTAAGAAATTCAAAAAACTCAATAGCAAAAACAAACAAACAAAAAAACCTTCTTAAATATGGGCAAAAGACGTTTCTCAAAAGAAGACATAAGTAGGACGCAGTTGTGTGCAACTGCAGCCCCAACTTCTTGGAAGGCTGAGGCAGGAGGATCACAAGCTTGAGGCCAGCCTGGGCAATTTAGCAAGAACCTGTCTCAAAATAAAAAAATAAAGAGGGCTGAGGGTGTAGCTCCGTAATAGAGTGCCCCTGAATTCAATCTCTAGTATAAGAAGAAGGAGGAGAGCAGGGCACAGTGGCACATGCCTATAATCTCTGTCCTTGAGAGGCTGAGACAGGAAGATCCCAGGTTTGAGACCAGCCTCTGCAATTTAGCAAGACCCTGTTTCAAAACAAAAAATAAAAAAGGGCTGGGGGTGTAGCTTGGAGGTAGAATGCCCCTGGGTTCAATCCCCAGTACAAAAGGAAGGAAGGGAAGGAAGAAAGGAAAGAGACAAAGAGGAGGAAGAGGAAAAAGAGGAGGAGAACATGGAAGAGGAGGCAGAAGAGGAAGAGGAGGAGGAGAAGGAGGAAGAGGAGGAGGAAAAGGAGCCAGTATCTAAAAAATGTTCCACATTACTAATCATAAGGTAAATTGCCGGGGTCCAGCCCTAGCAGGAGTCGGGGGTCCGTCGACAGGTGGGGAAGGAGACGAGGTCGTGAGAATACGCACACCAAGTGTAGTGATGAAGCGCATCTACTTTATTGTTCACAAGCAGCTGGTTTTATACATTTCATACAGCAGTGAAGTACATAGAACAAGGAAGTTTATGGGCAGGTCATCTGACAGTTT
>PVLC010007454.1:0-63282 GCA_004027655.1 Graphiurus murinus | reverse complement strand
CTCTCTCTCTCTCTCCATGCACACACATGCATGTGTGTAAAGATAATCTGGAGACTGGCGTGGTGGCACACGCTTGTAATCCCAGCATTTGGGAGGCTGAGACCTGAGGATTCGGGTTCGAGGCCAGCCTCAGCTACTTAGTGAGGCATTCTGCAATTTAGTGAGACCCTGTTTCGAAATAAATAATAAAAACATAGAGCTGGGGGTATAGCTCGGAGGTAGAATGTCCCTGAGTTCAATCCCCAGTACTGCAAAAAAAAAAAAAAAAAAAAAAAAAAAAAAAAAAAAAAAAAAAAAAAAAAAAAAAAAAAAAAAAAAAAAAAAAAAAAAAAAAAAAAAAAAAAAAAAAAAAAAGATAATCTGGAATGATAGTCATTTAATGTTAACAGTTATTTCTGATTAATGGGTTTAGGGTGGGTTTTTAACAACAAAAGGAAAAAAATTCTATTGATATTCTGGATATAAAACTTTCCTCCTTTTTAGTTTCAACTTAGTCATTTACGTTCAACACCAAACTTTCTTCCTAAAGTTAAATGCAACAAATAACAAAAAAAGAAAAAAATTATAATATTGAAAAAGGCCATGATAATTGATTTTCAGGTTTTTTAATGTCTTATTGTTCTCTAACACTTCATGTATTTGTGGCATTTTCACTTCAAAAATATAAAACAATTAAGCACTAAGAATGGTTAGAATGTTCTTGCTTGATACAACTCCTCTCCCCCTCTACACACACAATTTGTCTTAGTCTGGTCAAAGAAGACTTTTCTGTAGTAACACCTGACTGCTTTATAAAAGAGAGGTGCTTGAAAAAGTTCATTCTAGGGCTGGGGAGATAGCTTAGTTGCTAGAGTGCTTACCTAGTGCGCATGAGGTCCCAAGTTTGATCCCCACTACTGTAGGGGAGGGGGGAGTTCATTCCATTGGGGTATCAACTGAGCATCCTTGAACTGCCCCATCTCCATTTGTTCTCCAAGTGTGGTCCAGGACTAACAGCATCAGTATTGCCTGGGAACTTAACTAGAAAGACAAATTCCAGGACTCTAACCCAGACCAACTGAACTATTAAGTCTGAGTGTGTATTCCAGTAAGGTGGATTTTAATGTGATGTCTTTTAATGTTGGACAACCACTGCCAATATGTTATCAAACCCAAATTCATGTGCTCACTGCTTGAAAGCCAGTATGTGAGAGACAAGAGATGGTGGGAAGGAAATCAGGTTTCTACAAGGTGTAGTACCCTGAGAAGATTAGGGTGTGGGGGTGCTGTCATCCTCCAAAAAGAACAATATGGGGAAATTAGGTACATGAAAGGCTTTTATAGGGAGAGAAAGGAGGTACAGTGAAACAATGGGTAGGAAAGCTATCCAAGTGGGGTCTTCATACAGGGCATGCTTGGGCAGATCATCAAGGTCAACCTTCACAAACATTACTTATCTGCAAGTTAAACATCATCATACACATTCTCCTAGAATCTGAAGGTCACCAGATGCCAGCTTTTCTGTGCTCTTATTCCCTACACTCCCAGCCCCATCAAGGGCTGTTCTGGATTCCAAAAAGAAAATGAGTATCTATCCTATGTGTTGTGGTTTGGATCTGAAATGTCCCTCAAAGGTGATGTGCTGAAGGCTTGGTCACAGCACGTTGGGAGGTGGTGGGAATTTTGGGAGCTGGGAGTATGCCTTTGAAGGGGGTATTTTGTCCTCAGTCTCCCTCTTGTCACCTTCCTTTTCTCTCCTTCCCAGCCAAGAGATGAGCAGCTTTGCTTCACCATGAACTTCCTGATAGGATGTTCTGACTTGCCAAAGGTCCAAAGCAGCAGGACCAAGGGACTGTGGACTGAACCATGAGTCAAAATAAATCCTTCCTACTTTCAGTTGATTTTCTCAGATATTTTTGACACAATGATGGAAAGCCAACATACCATGCTTTGTGCAACCCAAAGTTGTCAAGTACAAGGAAGCCTCATAGAGAGGTGCTGGTATTTTAGTGAGCAGGAGTGCAGTCTGGGGGAGGGGTCCCGCTCCCCACCAGCTGTTTTTCATCTTCTCTGTCTTTTGTTTCCTCCATTTATAAAATGAGAATCAGGAGTATGGTAATCTCATGAGGTAATTAAAAATAAAGTATGCAGTACATAGGTGATTCATGAATGATAGCTATTATGTTACAAGGTAATCTTCACTGTCTTGGGGTCCGAGGATGTCTCCAAGAGTGGAAGAGTCCTCTACTTGGACCTTCCAATTTCTTGACTATGTCACAGAAAAGAATTTAAGGACATGTCATGTATGAGTAGTAAAACAAGAGAATTATTATAAAGGGAATGTACACACTCAGGATGGGAGCGTGGGTGACCTAAGAGAGAGTCGAGCTGTTTTGGCCTGGGATTTTAATATCTATAGATAATCAGTAGCTCAGGGGCTCAACTAGAAGTGAGGTCAAAGAGGGGTTCCATAATTTCATGCCAGTTTTTCCCTGCATGTGCTCCTTGCTTGCACATGTTCTAATCATGCTGTCTCATTAGCATCTTGTAAAGAGGCTAGGGTCATTTCTCAGTCAGCAAAGTCTTTAATGCCCATGCTCTCTAAAGGAGCAGCTCTGCCAGATGCCTCCTGGTTATCTTGCGGTTTTCATCAGCCAATCAGTAAGCTGCAGGCAAGGACACCAATGCAAAGACGTGGTGGCTCATGAGTTGCTTGTTCTACATTTCAAGGCTTTATGTGTATTCTCTCTGCGTCCCTAACTTCCTATTTCAAAAATCTTTCTTTAGAAGGGTACAGTGGCGCATGCCTGTAATCCCAATATTTGGCAGGCTGAGACAGGAGGATTGCAGGTTCAAGGACAGCCTCAGCAAGCAGTGAGACTCATTAACCTAGCAAGACCCTGTTTCAAAATAAAATAAAAAATAGGGCTGGGGGTATAGCTCGGATGTAGAGTGCCTCTGGGTTAAATCCCCAGTAACACACACACACACACACACACACACACACACACACACACACATTTTTTTTTTTAATTTTCCAGGCTACACTTTGGTAGAAATATCAAGGTAGGGATTGCTTCAGTTAAGTATTTGTCCTATTAGGTTGTAGGAAAGAAACAGATATCAAATTCACATGCTGCCTTCCTACTTACCATATCAAAGATCAATGAAGTCATTTATAGAACATTATAGATATCCTATTTAGACTATATTTATAATGACAGCCTTTGCATTTGTGGTTTTAGAGCGGTATACTTCTAGGTCTCTATAAGAAATCATTAATTGGTGGTGATGAAAGTTTGACAGTTTTGCACATTATACATGAATAATATTTAGACTAGGTCTCCCTCTCCAGATGTAATTAACACAAAGGTTAATGTTAATGACTTCAAAGCTACTATATTTTCTCCAGTAAAATTAGGATAGACTTTCAAAGAAGGCATCTACTTGTAATTTTGCATGTCAGTTATAAAATAGTATTTTTGTATTAATACCTTACTGACCATAAGGCATTGAAAACAATCTATCATGTTAAACTGAAGATGTGAATTAAAATCTACTTAGTGAACTTTACATGTAGGCCCCACTCTTTGGCTTAAGTCTGTTGGTTTATTCAACATAAATGGACAGGCTGGGCATGGTGGTGCATGCTTTTAATCTCAGTGCTTGGGAGGCTGAGAGGATTGCAGGTTTAAAGCCAGACTCAGCAACTCAGTGAAGCTCTCAGCAACCTAGCGAGATCCTGTTTCCAAATAAAAAATAAAAATAGGTCTGGGGGTGTAGCCCGGAAGTAGAAGGTCCCTGGGTTTCATACACTTAACACAAAAATAAGTAAATAAAATGGATAGTCTAGAAGTCTTTCATGGGCCCTTCTAATCCTGAAATCCAAGCTGAAGGCAGTGAAGAAATAGCCAAATTTCTGTGAAAATATTCCTACATTCTTCAGTGTATGAAGAGGATCTTTTTAAATTATTAAGACTAAGCCAGGTATGGTGGTACATGCTTGTAATCCCAGTACTTGGCTGAGACAGGAGGTTTGCAGGTTCGTGGCCAGCCTCAGCTACTTGAAGGCTTTCAGCAACTTAGTGAAATCCTGTTTCAAAAATAAAGAATAAAATAGGGCTGGGGGTGTAGCTCAGAGGTAGACTGCCCCTGGGTTCAGTCCTCAGAAACACACACACACACACACACACACACTACTAAGAACCCAAGATTTCTAGCTTTTAAATTTATTGATTTTAGAGTTTAGCTTTCCTTTGAATGCCTGATGGTAGATGTGGTAAAATAACACACACTTGGTTTTTGTCCCTGGTTACTAGCACAGAGTTCTTAAAATCCTTAGAATTTCCTGATACGAATGTCTTCTGTTATTCATAATAATCCCCTTTAGAGCATACCAGTTTATTCTAATGAGCTGACTACAGGGCGGCAGGCTACCAGAAGAATCAACCACAAGGGCTACAACTATCAACTCTTCTGATAGCCTCCCAGGAGAGGAGAGGGGCTGGGAATCACCAATGACCAATGATCTAGCCTAAGGTTATGAAATTTCAGTTATGGAAGTTTACAAATTGGTGCACTCATCATTATTCTGAGGATCGTACACCAGGAGACAGCATAGAAACTAACCCCTACTCTATACCTCCACTGTACTGATGCATCTTTTCTATTTGGTTGTTCCTGAGTTCTATCTTTTCTAATAAAATTGCAATTATAAAGTATTTCGTTTGAGTTGTGAGTTGTACTAGGTTATTATTGAACTGGAGGAGATTATGACTGAGCATGAGTATTGGCAGCCTGTTGACTCCATTTGTGGCTGTGCCTGAAGTAGGGACAATGTTGTGGTACTGAGCACTTTTAGGGGTCTCTGTGTAGCATCAGGACTGAATTGTTGGACACCTGACTGGTATCTGAGAATTGTCTAGTCGACAGCATGGGAGATAGAGGATCTCCTACAATGACCAACAGTGCACACTCTAGTGCTCAAGTACCATACTGTAGACTTAGCTTAAAACCCCAATAGACATAGAGTGGGAAAGCCAGGCATAGTCACACATGCTTGTAATCCCAGTACTTGGGAGGCTGAGACAGGAGGATGACAGGTTCAAGGCCAGCCTTAGGTACTTAGTGAGGTCTTCTGCAACTTAGTGAGGCCTTGTTTCAAAATAAACATAAAAAAATAGGGCTGAAGGTGTAGCTAGGAGGTAGAATGCCCCTGGGTCCAATCCCTCGTACCATAATAAATAAGTAAATAAATAAATAAATGGGTTCAATCCCCAGTACAATAAATAAAAAATAAATAGTAAATACAGCGGGAAAATACCATGGAAACAAATACACATGAGTTTTTAAAAGCTGTTCCATGTTTTATGTAAAGTGCTTTCTTTGCAAACTACAACTTGCTATTCAACATAAGGCTTATGACCTCCTTTTCTTTTCCAACCAAATTCACTGGCGTTCTAAGTATAGACAGCCTTACATACCCACCTTTTGAGAAAAATGAGACTATCCCTCTGCCTTAGAAGGCTTTGCCACATATGAAAACTCACATGATTTTATCTACTTATTTTGGTACTAGGGATTGAACTCAGGGGTACTATGAGCTATATACCCCCAGGCCTTTTTATTTAATTTTTATTTATTTTTTTTGCGGTACTGGGGATTGAACTCAGGGGCATTCTACCTCCAAGCTACACCCCCAGCCCTTTTATTCTTTATTTTGAAACAGGGTCTCACTAAGTTGCAGAGTGCCTCACTAGGTAGCTGAGGCTAGCAGAGAACCCAGATCCTCAGGTCTCAGCCTCCCAAATGCTAGTATTACAAGTGTGCGCCACCACGCCCAGCCCCCAGGCCTTTTAAAATTATTTTATCTTGAAACAAGGTTTAAGTTACCACATGCTGGCCTTGAACCTGCAGTCTTCTGTCTCAGCCTCCTGCAGTCTTCTGTCTCAACCTACCAAGTATTGGGAGCAAAGGCATTCACCATCCTGCCTGGCTCAAATAATAATTTTAACAATCTGATGTGCCTTTGCCCCTGATCTCTACTTTGTGGTCAGAATTCTTGAAAGAGAATTATGTTTAAAAATAAACCTTGTTTTATACCTTGCCTTAAGGGTACATAATGAGTTATTTTTAGTATTCAAAATTCACTGGATGCTAGCTGGCTATTTACATGTTTCAGACCACTCTCTCCTAGGGCTTTTAAAACACCCAAACCCAAACTCCCAAAAACTGGACTCAAGAACCAGGCATGCTAAGTCAAACTAAAAATTCAATGTGATAAAATTATCAGTATATTCTAAATTTATAAACGTATACATATATATACACATATAAGCTTTATAGTAGGTACTTAACTGCCAAACAACCCACTTAGAAGTGTTTGCATACTTCTGATCTTAAAAGCACAATTTCCTTACTCTGGATACATCTAAATCTGTGAACTCTCCAACTGTGTAAAGCCATTCTAAATATATTTCATAAACATATTATCACTTAACATCAGGATTACCAGAGGTGGTTAGTTGAACTGCTCTTTTAAAATTGACACATTAATACGAGGAGAAAATATTGGTTTAAGTGAATAGGTTCAACTAAAAAAATTCCACTTGTTATTGTGCCCACCATGTAAGAACTACAAGGAATACCAACTTCTTCCTCCTTTCTTTTGAACTGATTTTGGGTGTTGGAGGTGTATCTTGGTAATTTTATATCTTTGTTCAGGAATAAGTCATGTTAACACAGATGCGAAAAGACGTGAGAAAATAACTCTGACCATATATCCCAAATTCCGCATTGGTAATTAAAAAAAGAGTCATGAACACAAAATTTTAAAGTTTACTTTAAAAATGCAAATATCTCCCAATATTTAACATGTAAAGAAAATAGCATATTGGTTTATGTAGTTATCTTTTATTTTCCAAGTAATACTGATTAAAAATATTTACACACCTACTTTTAAGTCCACAGTTTAGCACTCTTATTTGTATGGCTTTAAAGGTTATAGCACAAGATCTTTACATTAAGGATTGGGGAAAAGATTCTATTCAAAACGAAGCCTGATATATTATATACATGTTTTTCTCTGTACTTTATTTTAAATACATTAATTTTTAAATGCTGCTCATTTTTTTTTCATCTGGTGGTAAAATACTAGTGCAACTTCTCATCAAAATAAAGTTTACCACAGATGTAAATGAATTTCCCAATTGAAAATGGCCCCTTAGCTGCCATTAAATGAAATTTCTCAACCTAACTTAAATGAAAAGGAATTGGTAGTTGTCATTATAAATAAAAATATGAAGTACTATATAGCACTGTCTACATTGCTCCTTACAACACAAACTTTGAAAGAACCAGAGCTGCTATAGTTTAGTTGGTTTTAAAAAGGCACATGGGTGTGGTTTTTTTGTTGTTGTTGTTTTTTTAACATTCTGGAAATTTTGCCACCACCACTCTGTTTCTGTTGCAGAGATGGCATTTGTGACTATTGGGGTAGACAAGAATGTGGTTCAAACCAAGGAAAGCCAGAGCCAAAACCTAACTGCACAGTAACAATGCACTTTTTTTTCATGCAGTCTTGTGTTTCCTATATGTTCAATTTCCTAACATGCATTAGAATACATAAACTTGTATTCTAATGATTTTACGTTTGATTTTACAATATGGAAAAAAAAAAAAAAAACTGAGGAAGGACATGACTTGGGGAAGAGAAAAAGAACCCTTACCACATGAATATAGCTACATTCGTACCCAACTATGTAATAAGAATATAATCCATTTAAGTTTCCAGAAATATACTTCTCAAAGCTCCCCTTCATTTATGAGAAAGATCCCTCCTCTGTGGCATTAACTGGGGGGAGGGGCACCAGTTTGTTTTGACAGAAACAGTTCAGCACAACAGAAAGTTTAACTTTGGTCCACTTGTCTGTAGCTTAAGGACAGTCACACTGCCCATAATCCGTTCAAAAACCCAACATGTAAATTTCAAAATATATTCATTTGTTATTTCATTTTAAACCTGGCATAGCTGTTCTGTCCTCATTCTCTGCCTTTTCAGCGTGAGAATCCACTGTTGGTTTGGTCTTTAACCCCTCAGCACCTTCGTGATCTTCTTTGGTGGCCTCACTGGCATCTGCTTGGCTAGGCTCTCCCTCCTCTTGGCTCATGATTTCAGGAGTCACATGATCCAAGTCAGCTTCTAGAAGCTCAGTTTGTACTTCCACTGGCATCTGGTTTACTCGTTCAACATGCAGCTCCTCCACATGTACTTCAGTACCTTCTTCAGTCTGAATTCGACCCACTTCTAGATAACTCACTTGGACCTGCTCTGGAAGCTCACTCAGGTGTGAATCATGTACTTGGCCATCCTGGAGCAGATCTGGATGGACTTGTTCCACAGTCACTTGTGCTGAGTCCACCTGGACTTGAAGCAATGGTAACACATGCACCTTCCCAACTTGTTCTATAATAGTCATTGATGTCACTGGTTCAGTTTGCACATGTGTTTCTACTGAAAGGACTTCTTCAGTTACTAAACGCTCTGAAATATTGTGAATATCACTGAGATGCCTCCTTAATTCATTTCCTTGCATAAACCACAAGTCACACAGAGTACAATGATTGGGTTTATCTCCAGTGTGTATTACCAAGTGATCTTTAAACTGGTCCCAGCTGTTAAACACACTGTTACAGACCTGAAATAACCAAAGGTATGATGTTAACTGAAGAAAACATGGAAACAATTATTCTCTGTAAGAGAATACATTGATAAGTTGAAAATATTATGAATATGGTATCTATAATTTAGTTGAAACTATTTAATAATTCTTTGATTCACTTGGTCTTTCAGCTGACACAACGAGCAATTTATATACTGAAAATCATCTCAATACTGCCCTCACTGGTTAAGTAACACATAAATTCTTAGAGCCCAGTGTGGTGGGCATGCTTATAACCCTAGTACTACAGAGGCTGAGACAGAAGGATCCCAGTTTCACCCCTGAACTCAGCAACTTAGCAAGGCCCTTTGCAACTTAGTGAGACCCTGTTTCAAAATAAAAAATAAAAAGGGCTGGTGATGTAGCTTGGAGGTAAACATACTGGTTTCAACCCCCAATACCACTAAAACAAAACAAAACAAAACAAAAAAAATTATTGGAATATAAACTAACCCTTCTTCGAATTTCCAGCTTAATTTCAACATTGGAACCATTTCGTTATTTCTTTTGGGGCAGGTACTGGGGGTTGAATCCAAGAACATTCTACATCCAAGCTATACCATCAACCCTTTTTTATTTTGAAACGGGGTCTTGCTAAATTGCTGAGAGCCTCGCAAAGTTGCTGAGGCTAGCTTTGAACCTGAGGTCCTCCTGCCTCAGCTTCCTAGGTACTGCGATTACAGGGATGAACCACCACAGCCAGCTCCATTATATTAGTTGAGAAAAAATACATTAATTATGAAAGAAGATCCAGTTATAGCTGGATGGTTTTCCTTGTCCCCCTCCCAAACTCTTAATGAGTACTCTATGGTTAAGAGTAACTGTAGTTTCAGACTATCTTTTATTTAGGACAAAACTTATATTGAATTAATGTCAATGTAGATTTGAGTAAAAAGAAAATATTCCAATCCCTCGTATATAATGATCTTTATTCTCATTTTTTTTTTTTTTTTTTTGGCGGTACTGGGGATTGAACTCAGGGGCATTCTACCTCCGAGCTATACCCCTAGCCCTATTTTTTTATTCTTTATTTTGAAACCGGGTCTCACTAAGTTGCAGAGGGCCTCACTAGGTAGCTGAGGCTGGCCGCGAACCCGGATCCTACGGTCTCAGCCTCCCAAATGCTGGGATTACAAGCGCGCGCCACCACGCCCGGCTTCATTTCTTTCTAAACTGCCAACTCTTTACCTTTGCTTGAGATTTTCAGATACTCCTTGACTTATGATGGACTCATTCTAAGTCAGAAATGTCATAAGTTAAAAACACATTTAAGCCACACCTGTAATCCTAGTACTTGGGAGACTGAGACAAGAGGATTGCAGGTTTGTGGCCAGCCTCAGCAACTTAGTGAGGCCCTTCACAACTCAGTAAGACTGTTTTAAAATAAAAAATAACAGGGTGTGGTGGTGCACACCTGTAATCTCAGTTCTTGGGAGGCTGAGACAAGAGGATCCCAGGTTCCAGGACAGCCTCATCAAGTAGTGAGACTCTCATCAACCTAGTGAGACTCTGTTTCAAAATAGACCTGGGTGTGTAGCTTGGAGGTAGACTGCTTCTGGGTTCAATCCCTAGTATAGAGAAAAAACCAAAAAAGATAAATAAAATAGGGCTAGGGGTATAGCTCAGAGGCAGAATGCCCCTGGGTTCAATCCCTAGTACCACACACACACAAAAACATATATTGCACTTAACCTAACAGAAACCATAGCTTAGCAAAATGGCACACTGTAGAGTGTTGACTGTTCTCATGAGGGCATGGCTGACTGGGAGCTGTGGCTTGCTGCTAAGCAGCATCACAAAAACATCCTACTGCATATCACTAGCTCAGGAAAAGTTCAAAATTCAAAAATCAAAGTATAATTTCTACTAAACACATACTATAGACAACTGCAGAGTCAAAAAATCCTAAATTGAACCATGGTAAGTAGGGACTATTACCTTTCACTTTTTTTTTTTCCTTGCGGTACTGGGGATGGAACTCAGAGGCATTCTATCTCCGAGCTATACCCCCAGCCCTATTTTTCATTCTTTATTTTGAAACCGAGTCTCACTAAGTTGCGGAGTGCCTCACTAGGTAGCTGAGGCTGGCCGCGAACCCGGATCCTCCGGTCTCAGCCTCCCGAATGCTGGGATTACAAGCGTGAGCCACCACGCCTGGCTACCTTTCACTTTTAAACATTGCAGATTAAGCTAGGTGTGGTGGTGCATGCCTATAATCCCCGTATTTGAGAAGCTGAGACAGGAAGATCACAGGTTCAAAGACAGCCCCAGCAAATAGCAAGACTCTCATCAAGCTAGCAAGACTGTTTCAAAATAAAAATAGGGTTGTAGATGTAGTTTGGAAATAGAATGCCACTGGGTTCAATCACCAGTACCACACACACAAAAAAGACTGCAAGCCAGGCATGGTGGTATATGCCTGTAATCCCAGTACTTGGGAGGCTGAGAGAGGATGATCACAGGTTTGTGGCCAGCCTCAGCAACTTAGTGAGGTCCTCTGCAACTTAGTGAGACCCTGTTTCAAAATAAAAATAAAATAGGACAGGGTGTGTAGCTCGAAGGTGGAATGCCTCTGGGTTCAATCCCTAGTGCCACCCCCCCCCCTCAAAAAAAATGACTGCAAACTAGAGAGATTCTTTTGTTAAAGACAGAACATATCCACACATACCTGGCATTCATAAAGCTTCTTCCTTCCCTTTTTTGCCCCTACTCCAGTTTGGCATGCAGTGAGGTGACATTTGAGGGTGCTATTCCTAGCAAATCGTTCATGACAATTTGGACACTCAAAAGGTTTTTCCCCTATTATGAGAGAAAAAAATACATTGTCAAATCAAGAAAAACAGCAAAAGCAAATTTAAGAGTTTTTCTTTTTGGCCAATTTTAATAGCAAGTTCTTAAGCGGCATCACAACTTATAATTCAGATGTTTTCACCATAGCCAAAATACTTTTCTAGAGGTGACAGTAAGATTCAGTGATTATTAATTGTATCTGTGCTCTGATGAAGAAATAAAACTTGGATCTGAATTTTGTTCAACAGTTTTACATTTCTGAAAAAACTTTTATGATTAATCTGTATTTTAGGGAAAATGCATCAATATCCTTTAAACAAGCATTTTTACACACCACATACCAGACTATGTGGCAGGTGATGAAGATAAAAAATGAATAAGCTGCCCTTCTTTAAAAAATAAAAAAGGTCAGCTGGGCACCATAGTGCATGCTTGTAATACCAGTACTTGGGCAGTTGAGACAGGAGGATCACAAGTTTGAGGACAGCCTCAGCAACTCAGCAAGACCCTGTTACAAAATAAAAGATAAAAAGGGCTGGGTGTGTGTGTGTCAGAGGTAGAGTGCCCTTGGGTTCAATTACCAGTAACTAAACAAAAAACAAAACTAGTCTTTAGAGGACAGGGTATGGAAGTGAAAATAAAAGCCACACAGTGGAGACTCCCTTATAGGAAGAGCCATGGGGAAATGTACTGTGGCAGCAGAGGATAATTCTGCTTGGAATAGAGCAAGAGAAGAAAAGGAAAGAAGGAAGTTTGCTCTAGGGAGAGGAACAAAAGTATAAAAGAGCGTAGTGGTGAAGAGTAAGGATGGAGGAATCAATTATGACTTCCAGATCTCTGCTTTGAATAACAACTAGGAAGGAACTCAGGATTCAGCAGTCCATGTAGATTTGGAGTGGGGTATGCTGGTGAAGATTGTGAATTGTTTTGTCTGTTAAGTTCAAGGTACTCAAGAGTGGTGATGTATAGTAGATAGTTATATAGATAATTCTGGAGTAAAAAAGAGGGTGGACTGATAATGTAGTGGTAATATTTTAGCAACAATAAATACTCCCAGTGTGGGTAAAATTTCTCAGAGTATGTTATATAACAAAGTTAGGGAGAGAACCTAGTGAAACATCAGGTTTAAACAGCAGGTTGATGGGCTAGCAACACCAAGAGAAACAAAACTGCTAAGAAGCAGGATAGAAAACTAAAGGAAATTATAACATTCAGTGATACAGCGGGATCAGAAGCCAGATTTACCTGGGGATAAGGGAGAGTTAGTGAGAGGCAGGTCAACAGTCAAGCCGGGCGTGGTAGCACAAGCATTATCCCATTACTTAGAAGGCTAAGACAGGAGGATCACAGGTTCGAGGACAGCCTCAACAATATAGCAAGACTCAGCAACCTAGGGAGACCCTGTTTTAAAACAAAAAATAAGCTGGATATGGTGGCACATACTTGCAATCCCAGTACTTGGGAGGCTGACACAGGAGGACCACAGGTTCATGGCCAGCTTCAACTCTAAGTGAGGCCCCCTGCAACTTAGTGAGACCCTGTTTCAAAATAAAGAATAAAAACAGGGCTGGGGGTGTAGCTCCGAAGTAGAACGCCCCTGGGTTCAATCCCTAGTACCACAAAAGAAAAGAAAAAGCCTGGAAGTAAAGAGAAAAGGTGGCTGTAGAACAAGTTAATAAGAAGGTTCTTCAAGTGAGGAGAAAACATCATTTACTGATTTGTTGTGACAGAAGGTGGCAGTAGAGAAGGAATGAAATGAAAGAGTGGTAATGATAGAGAAGACATGGTCTTGGAGGAGACATTAAGGTAAAGGATCCAGGACTGGCCTTGGAAGAAGAAAAGGAAAATCTGTTCCTGTAGAATAAAGAGGAAAAGACAAAGGTAAGCTTTGAGTAGGACAACAGGTATGTCATCTGCTAAAGGTGGGGTGTGGGCCAAGAGTCTTGAGTACAATAGTGAAGATCTGGAGTAACAACCAAGCAAAGAGATAAACCAGGCATCAAACTGTCTAAAAGTCTGAGATGTGAATTTTCTTTAATAGTGCTCAGCAACCAGGGAATAGAAGTATGCAGCTGTAATGACTCCAGGATGGAGGGCTTTTTAGAGCATGTGGGGTCCCTCTAAGCAAGAAAAAAAGTGTATACAATACACTGGAGTAAAAAAAAAGTGTATACAATAAGGTCTGGGTAAGACAGAAGTCAGAAATGGGGCAATAAACTATATAGAAAGGGATAGTAAGAGCTGGAAGGCTTAATGAAGCACTGGACAAGAACAGTCAGAAAATAGAATGAGGGAATTCAGGGACAGGATGATGCTTACAGAGAACAGGACTAAGATTTTAGAGGTGGAGTCCTAGTAATAAGGCAGTCCCAGATGTGACCCCAATACTTAAATAGAATGACACAGTGTAATAACTGAGCTATGTGATTTTCCCAACAAAATAAAGCTTCTAGCTGGGCGTGGTGGCGCACGCTTGTAATCCCAGTACTTGGGAGGCTGAGACAGGAGGATTCGGGTTCACAGCCAGCCTCAGCTACTTAGTGAGGCCCTCAGCAACTTAGTGAGACCCTGTTTCCAAATAAAGAATAAAAAATAGGACTGGGGATGTAGCTCGGAGGTAAAATGTCCCTGGGTTCAATCCCCAGTACCACAAAAACAAACAAAAAAACAGCTTCTATAATTTCCATATGATGAAAATTGATTTGGGAGGATTACCTGAAATTATTGTTAACATAGAAACTTTTCAATTACAAAAATGTGGGGATATTGCTAAACAAAATGGTTACACGCGCGCGTGTGTGTGTTGTACTGGAGATTGAACCAGGGGTGCTCTACCTTTGAGCTATACCTCCAGCCCTTTTGTTTTTTTTATTCTGAAACAGGGTTTTGCTAAATTGCTGATGGTCTCACAGCTGTAATCCTCTCTCAGTCTCCCAAGTACTGGGATTATAGGAGTTCACCACTGCACCCAGCAAGTTTTGTGGTTTTACTAATATGCAATTTTTAATTATGAGTGAAACCTATAAGCAAAATTTTTGTACAGCCTTTTCTAAAGGTCAGTTTGATAATACCAAGATTTAAAATGCACATATCCTTTGACCTAGCAATTCTCCTCTTAAAAATGAAATTACTTGAAAGTGTGTACAAAGATAAATACACAGATGCTTACTGTAGCATAGTTTGTCATAGCAAAAGTGTATAAAAAACCTAAGTGTTTACTAAAATAATTATGGCATACCCAGACACTACAATGTTGTGCTGCCACAGTTTAAACAGTTAAACATTCATAGATGTTTAAGAAAAAGACTTCAAGATAAATGAGATAAAATGGTATTACCAGCTGGGTATGGTGGTACACACTTGTAATCCTACTACTTGGGAGGCTGAGATAGGAGGATCTGGGTTCATGGCCAGCCTCAGCTTAACTTAGTGAGGCTCTCTGCAACTTAGTGAGACCCTGTGTAGCTCGGAGGTAGAATGCCCCTGGGTTCCATCCCCAGTATTGCAAAACAAAACAAAAACAAAAAAATACTGTATTACCACATACTCTTGTTTTTCCAAAAGCATGCCATGTGTGTGTGTCTATGCCTATGTCTATGGTTATGTGAAAATGCAAGAAATACACCCAGAATGAACAATAAGGAAACAACTACAGTAGTTTTTCTCTCTTTTGGTGTGGTCATAGGAATTGAACCCAAGGCCTCATGCATGCTTAAGAACACATACTACTATATGCCGGGCATAGTAGTGCACATCTGTAATCCCAGTACTGGGATGGCTAAGACTAGAGGATCACAGGTTTGAGGCTAGCCTCATTAACTTAGTGAGATCTTGATTCAAACTCAACTCAACTAAAATAGAGCTGGGGATCTACCTCAGAAGTAGGATACCCCTGGGTTCAATCCCCAGTATCCAAAAAAAAAGATCTACATAAGTAGTAGAGAGACTCATTTTTCATTGTATGCCACTTGAGCTATTTATTTTTTCTTTATTGTGGTACTGGGGATTGAACCCAGGAGCATTCTACTTCTGAGCTATACCCCCAGTCCTAATTTTGAAGCAGGGTATCATCAGGTTATAGGAGTCTCCTACTTGCTGAGGCTGTCCTTGAACCTTCGATCTTCCTGTTGCAGCCTCCTAAGTACTGGGATTATAAGCGCATACCACCACATCCGGCTATTTCTATTTTATTTTCTGTACTGCAGATTGAAACCAGGGGCATTCTACTTCTGAGCTATACCCTAAACCTTTTTAAAATTTTGAAACAGGGTCTTGCTAGGTTGCTGAGAGTCTTGCTACTTGCTGAGGCTGGCCTCAAACCTGTGATCCTCAGGCTCCCAAGTACTGGGATTACAGGTGTGCAGCACCATACTCGGCTTCTATTTTTAAAATTTAAAAATAAGCTGGGTGTGGTGGCACATGCCTGTAATTCCAGTACTTGGGAGACTGAAATGGAAAGAGTGCAGATTCAAGGCCAGCTTCAGCAACTTAGCAAGGCCCTATTTAAAAAACATAAAACATAAAAATTAAAAAAGGGCTGGGGGTGTAGCTCAGAGGTAGAATGCCTCAGGGTTCAATTACCAGTACTCTCAAACCTCTCACACAAATTCGTTTAATAAGCCCAGTAAGATCTAGAAATAGCAACAGATTACTTCTACTTTAGATGTATGGATAGATACAGCTTTCAAAGTGCTTTCACCATTTTCTTATTTGTCTCAACTTTGTACAGCAGGTGTTACAGTTTGGATCTGGAATGTTTCCCCAAAGACTCATGTGTTAAAGGCTTGGTCCCCAGCTGATGGCGCTACTGGGAGGTTGTGGAAACCTTAGGAGGTGGGGCCTACTTGTAGGAAGTAGGTCACTGGGCTGTGTGTGTGTGTGTGTGTGTGTGTGTGTGTGTGTGTGTTTTACTGGGGATTGAACCCAGGGGCATTCTACCTCTGAGATACAACTCCAGCCCTATTTTTTAATTTTTATTTTGAAACAGGGTCATGCTAGGTTGTTGAGTCTCACTACTTACTGAGGCCATCCTTGAACCTGTGATACTCCTCTTAGCCTTTTAAAGGGTGTATTTTGTTCCCAACCTCCTTCCTTGCTTCCTGGCTGCCATGAAGTAAAGCAGCTTTGTTCTATTAACACCCTCCCATCATCATGTTCTGTCTCATCACAGGCCTGGAAAAACAAAGCCAAGTGATGATGGACTGAAATCCTGAAACCTTAGGCCAAAATAAATCCTTCCTCCTTTAAGTTTACTTATCTCAGGTTACAGTGACAAAAAGCTGACTAAAAGTATGGATCACTACCCTTATTATACAAAGAAGGAAAACACAAAGTGACTGGTCAAATGTTGGGAGATGGAGCCTGAATTCAACATTCCTTCTGATTCTACACCTCCATTCTTGGAAACCAGAAAACAACTAGAAAAGATGGCTAAAAGTCACCTCTAGGTGTTCTTTAACTCTAGGTACCCCTCAAGTATGTCTGGCAAAGGGTCTGTTACCATCCTTTACCCCTAAACTGCTTACCTTTCTGTAAAGTTAGTAACTGTCAATCATGAAATCACCCAAAGCAGAAAGTAAGGGGTCAGACTCTTTTACCTCCAGACCTCACTGTTCACCAAATCCCCTGGATTCAGCCTATTTAATATTACTAAATTCTCTATCCCTTTTCCACTACTGCTGCCTTCACCAAATTTCTCATTCTGGTTTCGAACAGATTCTTTCATTAGAGTTGGCAGGCTTCACCCTGCTTCTATTTGTCTTGCCAGTTCTCTCTCTAAAACAGAAATCTCATCAGATTGGTTCTGGACTTAAACTCCTTTAGATTTCAGAGCTGAGCATGGTGGCACATGCCTGTAGTCCCAGTACAAGAGAGGCCAAGATAGGAGGACCACAGGTTCAAGGACAGCCCTCGGTAACTTAGACCCTGTTTCAAAATAAAAAGTAAACAAATGAGTCTGGTGATGTAACTCAGAGGTAGAATGCCCCTGGGTTCAATCCCTAGCTCCACACACAGACACACAGACACAGACACACAGACACAGACACACACACACACACACACACACACACAGACTCCAGAATCTTCCAAGATAAAATCCAAGCTCATTGTATATATAGATGGCAGTTAAAAAACAACTACATGACCTCAGCCTTCTCATCCTCCTCTCTTCTGTCTCACCCTTAAGCCACTGGTAAATCCTCATGATGCCTAGGTACATGTCACCTGGTCAGCTTTTTCAATCTCTTTGGCTACATCTCCTGGCATTCCTCCACTTGGACCCAACCCTTCAGCCATATTCATTACTGCCAGTGCTCTTAACAACTTGCTTCCATGCCTGTGTATGTTTTCTTTGTTCAGAATGCTTGTTTCTGCCAGGATAACTTCTCTTCCTCTGAGAGTCATGATTGAATAAACCCCTTAGATTCTCCCATTATTAACAAGTAGCCCAGGCAGGCGTTCCCACAGTATTCAGCTTACCTCTATCAGCAATTAGCCTGTCACAATGGGACAATGTTTGCGTATCTCCCCAACACAACTGAGCTCCCTGGGCTGTAAAACTGCTTTATATCTGTGGCCTAGCAGGATAGAATTATCATTCCTATAATAAACTAATTCATAGTATAGGTAAAACTAAAACTTTGCACATCAACCCAAGATTACAGTGTATACTTTAAGAACATACCAGAAACCAATTAATCCAATAAAAAGATGCAAAATATGAAAATGAGTGAAGTGTATTACGTTTTTTGTGGGTCGGGATAGAACTGTGTCCTATTTTCACAATTACTTTGTTATTGTGAAAAATGATCCGTCTTTTATTAAATTAAACACAAACTGAAACTGCTTATGCTCTTCCCTCGATTCACTAAGCCATTAATCACACACTGACAATGATCTTGTACCATAATATAGTAACTGAAATTAAACTAGAAGGTTCAGTTTTGCTTTATGTCCTAAATTGATTCTCCAGTAGGCATATGGTTCTGTAATTTTATAACTAGTCAAGTTAATTAAGCTAATTCACTAACATCATTTTGAAAGCAAAAAAACAATGTACTTTTGCCCTGTATTCTGTCCAATCAAAAACAAAAAGCAAAGGACATAAAAAGTACATTTTAAATTTTCCAAAATGGTCTGTTATCTTATTATCAAATATTACATTTCTAAGAAGTAATATAAAAGCGATTGACCTCTGTTGTAGTACAAAAGCCCCTATCAAAGCTCACTGGCTAGGCTAGTGTGGTACTGCAGTTTGTAATCCCAGTCTTGGGACACCAGGGTTTCAGATTCAAGGACACCTTTAGCAAGTAGTGAGACTCTCATCCTGTGAGATGCTGTTTCAAAATTAAAAAAAAAAAGAAAAAAGAAAAGGGCTAGGAGTGTAGCTCACAGGTAGAATACCCGAGTTCAATCTCCAGTAAAACAAACACAAACACACACACACACACACACACACACACACACACACACACACCCTCACTAGTTATCTAGTAATGTTTATTTACTGTGCTGTTGTATCAATCCTTTTGTAAAAGTAACCCATGGTTATCATAAAAATGTTCACCCAAGAGACTAAAAACATCAATAAATCATATCTTTAGTTTTTAAGGACCAAAGTAATATAATTATAGGCAGTTTCCAAATATGAAACATGTATGTATCTGAAATAAGATTTAACTTCCCAAGATATTAAAAACTAGTAGCTCGAAGCCTTTTAAATTCCTACTGAGCCAGGCAGAGTGGCACACACCTGTAATCCCACAGTACTTGGGAGGCTGAGATAGGAAGATCACAGGTTTGCAGCCAGCCTCAGTAACTTCCTGAGGCCCTCTGCAACTTAGTGAAACTGTTTCAAAGTAAAAAAGAATAAAATAGAGCTGGGGGTGTAGCTCAGAGATAAAATGCCTCTGGATTCAATCCCCAGTACCACACACACACACACACACACACACACACACACACACACACACACACACACAAATTCATATTGAGCCCTAAGCACAGTATGTTCCCTCCCTACTCATTGATTTATTTAGTTCCCATGTACTGACAGCAAGAATTTAGATAGTAAGGGATACCACCTTATCTGAATTAATCTGGTTCCTCAATTTCAACTACTGGGTAACGAGTGACTTTGGACAGTAAAGGAATCTATAAATTTTTTTTTTTTTTTTTTTTTTTTTTTTTTTTTTTTTTTTTTTTTTTTTTTTTTTTTTTTTTTTTTTTTTTTACCAGAATCTCTTCACATGCTGGCTGGCATCAAAGAGAAAGATTCTGAATAGTGTAAAATATCTATGTTGTATTTACTGTACCAAAAGCCTAAACAGCTTTAACTACTACATGTGTATACTTGGGAATAAGTGCCCAGGAGTCTAGACACTCAGCACCTGTAGTAACTGTTCTCTCCACAACCCTGTTATAATGGATTTAGGTCTACCTAAGATTCAAATAATTGGTAGCAGGCCCAGGAAACCTAGCAAAGAATGCTTGAGGAATGAGAGAATGGACAGCAAATCAGATGGAAAAAAATAAACGTAGGGGATGTAGAACTGTGAGAACCAGAGGCCCTGAAGCAGACTTCCTGGAACCTGTCCCTCAAGCATGGGATGGCTTTCAGGAGAAGGAATAGTAAGAAGACAATACTCCTCAGCACCCTGGCTATCCACCAGTCCTGACATTTGCTGTTGAGAGAGGTGAAGGGAGACACATGTACTGCTTATCTACTGGGCCAAAAGGCATGATTAAATGTATACAAAAAAATAAAAACAGAGCTGGGTGTGGTGGTGCACGCTTGTAATCCCAGCATTTGGGAGGCTGAAACTGGAGGATCCGGGTTCACGGCCAGCCTCAGCTGCTTAGTGAGGCCCTCCACAACTTAGTGAGACCCTGTTTCCAAATAAAGAATAAAAAATAGGCCCGGGGCTGTAGCTGGGAGGTAGAATGCCCCTAGGTTCCATCCCGTACTGAAAAAAAAAAAAAGTAAAAACATGTCAGAGACTGCTTATAAATGTATTGACCTAAACCAGGCATGTTAGCACACACTTGTAATCCCAGTACTCGGGAGGCTGAGACACGAGGATCTGGGTTCAAGGCCAACCTCAGCTACTTAGTGAGGCCCTCCGCAACTTAGTGAGACCCTGTTCCAAAATAAAGAATAAAAATAGGACTGGGGGTGTAGCTTGGAGGTACAATTTCCCTGGGTTCAATCCCCAGTACTGCAAAATAATAATAATAATAATAATAATAATAATAATAATGATGTAATGATCTAACCTATTATAAGAAATGTAAAAATACTAACAGTAAAGCCCCACTATAATTAGGATTTAATAACTCATGGTACTTAGTAAATAAATCAAACTATGTTTTATATATTCTTTAAAAACTACAAAAATCTGTAAGACAAGCTGGTCGTGGTGGCGCACGCTTGTAATCCCAGCATTCGGGAGGCTGAGACCGGAGGATCCGGGTTCTCGGCCAGCCTCAGCTACCTAGTGAGGCACTCCGCAACTTAGTGAGACCCTGTTTCAAAATAAAGAATAAAAAATAGGGCTGGGGGTATAGCTCGGAGGTAGAATGCCCAAGTTCAATCCCCAGTACCGCAAAAAGAAAAAAAACAAAAAACTGTAAGACAAAAGAGTGATAATCACTTTCAAAGTTAACACTAATTTGCATTTAAGCATTGATATTTTAACAAACAATATGTCAATATGTGTTCAGATTGCACATTAGAACATTAGAAAACACCCAAGTTAGTTTTTGTGGTACTATTACCAAAAAAAAAAAAAAAAAAAAAAAAAAAAAAATTAGACTTCAAGTGAATGTGGAAAAAATACACTTTTAATATAATGTACTTGCTAATTACCTGTATGTTTTCGAAGATGCTCTTTAAAATGTCCAAAGTGGTCAAACTGTTTCTCACAATACTGACATATATGAATTTTTTTCCCAGTTCTTTGCTTCTTACTGACTCCACCTTCTTCAAGGTGGTAACAATTTAGGTGCTGTTTCCATGCGCTCTCCCGAAGATACCTTTTATTGCATATTTCACATTTGAAACTCTCAGTGGAGTGTGATTTCATGTGTTCCTTAAAATGGTAAAACAATTTAAATGAACGGTTACATTTCTCACAATGGAACAAGTCCTTCACATGTGACAGCTGAAGTTCCACAATTTCAATACCTTCTACCTGTTTGCTTATGGGGTCAGATGCACAGCCATCTTCTTCTTTAATAATCTGCCTTTTTCTATCACCTTGACGGTACTTGCTGGTAATATCTGCCAACAGTGCTAGAGCGGAATCGTCAGAGGAACCTGTGCTCTGTATGTACTTTATGGATTGCTTTGCAGAAGCCACTTCCTCTAATGTTTCGATGCCTTCATCTTCTACTTCAATTGTGCCTTCGGCAATCTCCACCTCAATTTCAACAGGTTCCGATTCTGCAGATGGCAATGACTCTGTGATAACATTTGAAGTTTCTGCAATCTTTCTCTTTTTTGCCTCATTCTTCCCTGTGGTATTTTCCTCTAATGGAGCAGAGTTTTCTTTGTTTCTGAAATACATAATGTATGGATTTAAAAAAAATCTATATGACCAAAATTTCAGCAGGCCTTTTTCAAGAAATTAATAAAACTGATAATAAGTGTTGTAAGGTAGAAGCCAGGCGTGGTGGCGCATGTCTGTAATCCCAGTACTTGGGAGGCTAAAACAGGAGGATCACAGGTTCCAGGACAGCCTTAGCAAGTAGTGAGACTCTCATCAGCCTAGCGAGACCCTGTTTCAAAAGAAAACTAAAATAGGGTTGGGGGTGTAGCTTGGATACAGAATGTCCCTGGGTTCAAGCTCCAGTACCACACACACACACGGTAGAAAAAATGGCAAATTTTATATTGATTTCAACACTTCCTGTAAAGCAATTAAGACAACAATTCCTATAGCAATTAAGACAATGATATTGGTGAAAGCAGAGCTCCGATGATTAATAGAACAGAATAAAGTCCAAAAGTAGAGCCACACCTATAGAGTAACTTTTGAAAAAGGGTTTCAAAGCAACTGAATGAAGGTTATGGTCATGCTGGAACATCTGATTCTATATGAGAAATAAACACTTCAACACTTATCTCACACTATACACAAAAAATCTAGTCAAAATGGATTAGACTTCTAAATGTAAGCATTAAACTGTCATTATTAAATATTTAGAACAAGAGAAAATCTTAGTGATAGCTCACTGAAAACACCCTATGCTTTATGTGAAAACTAGTCAGGCATGAGATGAGGCAGCAAAGTTCAGTCAAAAGGTAGGATTCTGAAGTCCCAACTGGAAATCAATATGGAAGGTGCTATAGAATCAAGGAATCCCCAAAGCTGAAACAGGTGATACCAGAAGTGATAATCTTGCTGTTGATTGAGGTCTTTGGGTGGGCTGAAGACACTGGAGGTATGTTTGGTTAAACCACATGAACCAAAAGGAATGTGCCTTGCTCAGTAGCACAGTCTCTTTCTCCCTCCGCACTTCTTCTCCCCTCCCTTCCCATCTCTACCATCAATTGCTTTAAGGAGAAAGAAAATTTGGGGGAAAGCAATAGTCTCCCTGTTCCCAAGGGGGGGCTATAGGTTATGTATATTAGACCAAATATGCTGGGGAAACTCAGGAATATGAAGGACTCAACAAACTTCAATTATTCTGTTAGATTCAGGAGTCCAACTCACCATCCTACCTGGTTCCCTGGGGAGAGGAGGCCCTTGCATTCAACTGATGGGGTGTGGGCATAGTTCAGGATAGGGAGGCTATCCTGAATTGGGGGTGGGATTGATTCTAAACCCTGTTGCTTTGACATCTGAAGGTACAGTAGAAAGTACATTTATATTTCCCTCCCCATAAGTACAAGAGGGGATCATCCTGACTGGGAAGAACTACCAAGTAGAGAGGAGTAAAAGGAGCCGAGTGTGGTGGTGTATGCCTGTAATCCCAGTACTTGGGAGGCTGAGGAAGAAGGATTACAAGTTCAACAACAGCCTCAGCAATATATATAGGAAAACTCCCGGCAACCTAGCAAGACCCTGTTTCAAAACAAAAAATAAAAAAGGGCTGGGGGTGTAGCTCAGAGGTAGAATGCCCCCGGGGTTTAATCCCTAGCGCGCGCGCACACGCACACACACACAAAAAGTGAAAGGAATCTCCTTAACATTTGCTTATAGTGGTGGGATGGGATTTAGCAGTTTCTCTATCCTCTGATGTCTACAGTTTGTTACATTGATAATGTCCTGTTGACTGGCAAGCTAGAAGTATCAGTCTCAAAGGCTCTGACCAACAAGGGTTACTGATTAATTCTGACAAAATTCAGGGGCCTACTCACCAAGTAGTTTCTTGGATCTATAAAGGTAGATTCACAATGCTTAACCTCTCCAAGAGCCAAGAAAAAAATGTTTGTTCAACTCCCCTCCTCTCACCAAAAATGAGGCCAGCATCCTTTTGGACTTTTTTTTTTTTTCCCCTGGTACTGGGGGTTGAATCTAGGGGCATTCTACCTCCGAGCTATACCCCCAGCCCTATTTTTTTATTTTGAAACAGAGTCTCACTAAGTTGCAGAGTGTTTCACTAGGTAGCTGAGGTTGACGGCGAACCCGGATCCTCCAGTTTCAGCCTCCCAAATGCTGGGATTACAAAAGCGTGTGCCACCACACCCAGCTCTGTTAGACTTTGAGTATACTAGAGATAGTATGTGCCTCACTTGGGCATGCTGCTTTCTCCTTTATAGCTGCTAATTTGCAAACTAGATCCTTTTAATGGGGCTCCAACCAACAGGCTGCACCGGAAGCTGTCCATCAAACTGCAGCATATTTACCTTTAGGGACCCACAGCCCTGAAGCTGAGGATAATGCTTTTGTGATTAGAGCTTCTGGCAAAGTGAGACAACCTCCACCCAAAGGCTGTTATTCTTTGGGTTTTGGACTTGACTCTAGACAAAGCTACAAGGTACATCCCTTTTGAAAAAAGTGAGCTTATGTTGGACTCCCGTTGAAAATGATGCCTGACCCATGAAGGCCTTTAGGTTTTCCAGCCTCGTAGTCTACTTTTTTTGGGTGAGTTAACGCACACTTCATGACTAATAAGGTAAAAAGTATCCAACAAGTGCCATTTGTCAAACATAAATGTTGTATTTAACAAAGGAGTTGGTCTCTTGATTTTATATGAAAAAGTTGCAGCTTCTCCACTATGATGACCAAAGCAAAAGCAATAAATTAATGGAGTCCTTGTTTCACTGATAGTTTGGCTAAGGTGAAACCTGATAGCATTCACTGGGCTGCTACAGGCCTTCAGCTCAACACCATGAAAACCAAAATTGGATGCAGTCACTCTGCTTGGTGGGTTGAAATAGAGGCTGTCCTCATAGCTCTGGCCAACATTTACCACATTTATTTGTTCTGTATTTTTACTGACTCATGGGCTGATACCACTGGTCTGGTTGTTTGGTCTGTTGACTTAGAAGACTTGGTATAAAGACACCCATCTCCTGGGTTAAAGTTGCTGAAAAAGATAGCAGAGATTGCTGAAATTGTCTGAAAGAGGTAGAATGCCCTTGGGTTCAACCCCCAGTACCAAACATCAACCCCTAAAGTCCCAAACTTTAAATAGTTATATGCTACTTACATAGTCTTATTAAAACTTCCAAAATAGTCAGGTGTGGTGGCACATGCTTGTAATCCCAGTACTTGGGAGGCTGAGACAGGAGGGTCACAGGTTCAAGAACAGCTTCAGCAAATAGTGAGACTCTCATCACCTAGTGAGACCCTGTTTCAAGACAAAACTAAAATAGGGCTGGGGGTGTAACTCAGAGGTAGAATGCTAGAATGCCCCTGGGTTCAATCCCCAGTACCCCTCTCCCAAAAAAACAAAATTCAACTTCTTTGGCATCAACAATAATGCAAATAACTGATTTAACTGAAACCCAGTTATGACTATTATCTGGCCACTCACTTTAATCTATTTTGTCCCATCATCCTAGATGCAGAATACCAACCAAAACTTAAATACAGTATAAAGTGTAACTGTAATATAATAATATAAATATATTATGTAAGCTCTAAATTATGGTTCCCAACCTAATTTAACACATGTCAATTTTGTTGAAATATTCTCTCAGAACTACAAACTTGAGACTTAATGGATTAGAGTGACACTCCTACTTGAAAGATGTCAAAATGAGGAAAAAGTACTTCTTATAATGAAGCAGTATGGCTAATTTTTGTTCAAGTGTTGAGGTAAACTGTAAACTACCTCTTAACCAGCCTTCTTATACTCCCTTTAATTATGAGCATAACCTAATGAACCCAGATCCCTGCCTTAAACTGGAATAATTAAAGAACAACAAAAAGTGCTGCTACCAGATTTTTGTTTCACACAGTGGTTATGATAAGTCAGCTTATATTCAGAGTTAAACAGCAAGGCAAGAAGAGATTTTAGAGACTCCTGAGGAAAAATAGGAGAGAGGCCTAGCAACTGGGTAGCCCAAGAGATACAAGTTCATTTGATAGCTTTTCAAGTCTCAATGAAGTGCCTCCTAAACAAAAAATGCATAATCTCTGCCTAAAAGTGGTTGAAGTTTAATGGGAAACTGTGGGAATAGTAGGATTACTGCTTAAGTGGAAAATGTAAAAAATAAAGTAAAAGTGTAGAAGTATCTAAGTCAACCTGCTTGAAGCAGTCAGGCAAGGCTTTAGAGAACAAGTGGCCAGCTCTGGATTTCGACCAGAAGGATGAGTAGGAGTCTGCCAATAATGAAGCAGAGAGAAGGCATTCCAAGCAAAGAATAGAGTATATACCTAATAATATTACTATGTAGCAGACACTGTTTTGAGTGCTTTACACATACTAATTCAAAAGAAAGACCTAAAACAGGACAACAATATTTAGAGATTTGATCTGACTCAGAGCTCACTCTTCAAATAGCCTTAATCACAAGGCATTTATAAAACAAAACAAAACAAAACAAAAAAAAACAAACAACAAAAAAAAACAGTAATTGCTTATCACTGCAGCTACTTAAGTGGCATTACCAATTGGGCTACCAAGAAGCTAACCAAAAACTTAATCAGGAAATGAGATGGCCATGAGGGACTTTGAAAAGCTCTGACAATTCTAGGAAATCCAGAAGGGTACAAACATGTATAACAGGGCTGTCTGCCTGGCCATGAAAGACCTTAGAGGGCCTAAAGCTCTCACCACTATCTGACCTTGAGGTTCTGTGTACTCAGACTAAAGCAAGAGTTGTAACCCAAAACACAGAGCTCCTCAGCAAAAGTGCAGAGAATTACTGGCTCAAGGAATTTAAGGAGATTCCTGTCCAATTATGAGCTGACCAGTAAGCTAACTTAGCAGACTTCAAAGAACATAGACTTTACACTTAGTACAGAAAAGTTATCAAACAGACAGCAACAACAAACTATGTGTGCTGGGGGCTGAAGGGACAGATATAAATACCAACACTGGGAGCCGGGTGTGGTGGCACACACTTGTAATCCCAGTACTTGGGAGGCTGAGATAGGAGGATTGCAAGTTTGAAGCCAGCCTCAGCAACTGAGTAAGGCTGTCAGCAACTTAGTGAGACCCTATTTTCAAATAAAATACAAAATAGGTCTGGGGGTATACCCTGGAGGCAGAATGCCTCTGGGTTCCATCCCCAGTACCACCACCACCCCCACAATAATAATAATAATAATAATAAAACTAAATACTAGCATTGGTACATTATTTAAAATATCAAATTTTCAACCAAAATAAAAATTATAAGCATGCAATTAAACAATGAAATACAGCTCACACACAGGTGGAAAAAAGTCATAGACACTCTCCCTGAAAAAGCCCAGACTTTATGTAAATACTGTTATCTTCTTTTTTTTTTTTTTTTTTGCGGTACTGGAGATTGAACCAGGGGCATTCTACCTCCGAGCTATACCCCCAGTCCTATTTTTTATTCTTTATTTTTGAAACCGAGTCTCACTAAGTTGCGGAGTGCCTCACTAGGTAGCTGAGGCTGACCTCAAACCCAGATCCTCCGGTCTCAGCCTCCCGAATGCTGGGATTACAAGCGTGCACCACCACGCCCGGCTCTATCTTCTTATTTTCAAAGGAACTCATCAGAGTATACTATGTGCCTATTTGGTTTAAGAAATGTTACTGTTTCTATAGTGAAAAGTACAAATGGTTGTAATTATAAGGATCCCTCAGTCTTATAATATTGTTCTTACCTCATCTACCAAAGACGATACACATGAACGTCATTAAATGCCTCCCAAAATCAATGTAGTCCACTGTTAGTCTACCTTCAGTTTGAGAAGGGATTGCTTAATCAGCACACCCTTCTATTTTGCTACCAAACTTCAGTTCTCTCTGCAGGTGAGTATGGATCTGGTTTTGACTGGCACAGATGCATCCATTTTTCCATTCACAGATGTTTACTAAACACCTGGTATGTGCCAGGCGCCAGGCATCAGAGTATATATACACATTAAGCTATTGTCAGGAAGTTTAATCTGTGTGTCTGTGTGTGTGGGGGGGGTGGTTGGTGGGGATTGAACCCAGGAGCATTCTACCTCCAAGCTACACCTCAGACCTTTTCATTTTTTATTTTGAAACAGGGTCAAACTAGGTTGCTGAGGGTGGCCTGGAACCTGAATCCTCCTGTTTTCTCAGCTTCTCTAAGTACAAGGATTACAGGCATGCACCATCATACCTGGCTGGAAGTTTAATCTTGAACTGTCATCAAACTAATTAAAAGACATGGAATTTATGGGTAACTATAGTCCAATTATTTCTTAAGAGCTATTCTCAATTTTACCTTTTTACCAAACCATACCAGTGAGTTGGATTAAATCATTTTGTTCCCCCATAAAGCAAACTTCACCAAACTATGTCATGCCCAATGCCAACGACCTATATTAGGGTCACCAACAAAAAGTACGAAAAGATAATAGTAGTCATTCACACATTTAGAGTATTATAGGCAAGACACCATGCTAGGTCTTTTACATCTAATTCATAACTCTCACAAATAAGTCTATGTAGATATGTAGAAAGTACCATTATTATGCCTCATTTGACAGATAGGGCTACTAAGTTGATAGGTTTAGCAACTTCATTAAGGCCACAGTCTGGTAAAGCTAGAATATTAATCCAAGGAGAATGACTCCAGAGCTCGTTATTAGTCACTATACTATCTCAGAATTGCCACTATCATTATGTGAAGATGTTGAAGTATTTGTTCGTTATACCCTTTAATGTTTTTTCTTTCCTTTATTTTAAATTGTGGTACTAGGAATGGAACTCAGGGGCATTCTACCTCTGAGCTACACCCCCAGGCTTTTTTTATTCTTTTATTTTGAAACAGGGTCTCACTAAGTTACAGAGGGCCTCACTAAGTTGCCGAGGCTGGCCATGAACCTGCGATTCTCCTGTCTCAGCCTCTCAAGCACAGGGATTACAAGTGTGCACCACCACGCCCATCTTCTCTAATGTATTCTTAATATCTCCTAGAAGAATTTTTATGTTTTATTATCAAGAATTGCTCCTTAGCAATGGATACTGTCACTCTACAAAAATGAATAAAGTAACTGAACACTTTTTTCTTTTTTTTTTTTGGTACTAGGTGCTCAAGAACTCAGGGTCCGATATAATCCATCTAGGAAGTATATAGACATAAATGGAATGCAGTTGTATTATAATGTTTCTACTTATCCCAACCTGGCCTATTTATTTTGCCTTCACTAATTTCCTTACTGATTTTTAAACAGTACTATGTCAGCCTTTGTAAGCCAAACTCTTTGTAGAATATGGCTTGATACAAATAATTACACCTTGAACCCAACAAAGTTTATAGAACCCAGAGAACTCCTAAAACAGTTGTATAAATTCTGTATTTTAAGTCGGACATAGTGGTGCACGCTTGTAATCCCAGTACTTAGGAGGCTGAGATGGGAGGATCCAGGTTCTCAGCCAGCCTCAGCTATTTACTTAGTGAGGCCCTCCGCAACTTCATGAGACTGTTTTCAAAATAAAGATTAAAAAATAGGGCTGGGGTGTAGCTCAGAGGTAGAATGCCCTGGGGTTCCATCTCTAGAACCACACACACACACACACACACACAAAAAAAAAGTTCTGTATTTTATTATGTACCAAAGATGCTACTTTAATCTTAATACAGTTTTCACACAATAAGAAATCCAATCTAAGTGAAAACAATAAGTATCCAGAAGAATTTTATAGATCCTTAAAAAAATTTTTTTTGCTGGGCGTGGTAACACATACGATTGTCATTCCAGTACTTGGGAGGCTGAGACAGGAGGAACACAGGTTCACAGCCAGCCTCAGCTACTTAGTGAGGCCCTCCACTTAAGTGGGACAGTTTCAAAATAAAAGAATAAAAAATAGGGCTAGGAGTGGAGCTCAGAGGTAGAATGCCCCTGGATTCAATCCCGGGTGCTACAAAAAAAAAAAAAAAAAAAAAAAGGAGGGGGTACTGGGGATACCTCCAGATCTATTTTTTATTTTGAAACAGGGTCTCATGAAGGACCTAAGTTGCTGAGGCTGGCTGTGAACCTGTGATCCCACTTTCTCTGCCTCCCAAGTACTAGGACTACAGACATGTACCACCACACCTGGCTTCAATTCTTTTTTGGGAACTGAACCTAGGGGCACTTACCTCGAAGCTACACTCTCAGCCTGATTTTTTATTTTGAAACAAAGTCTAAGTTGCAGAGGGCCTTACAAGTAGCTGAGGCTAGCCATGAACCTCCGATCCTCCTGTCTCAGCCTCCTAAGTCCTGGGATTATAAGCGTGTGCCACCATGCCCAGCAAAATGTCAATTCTTTAGTGACATCACACATTATAAAGTCTTGACTAATAGGATGAATATGCCTGGCTATGACTATGTGCATCTCACTAATGAAATAATTACCTGACTTCAAGTGCTTTGATAGCTTCTAGCATTTGCAGAAACTCTGCTGCTTTCCATACATCATTGGCTTCTTCTTCTCCTTGTATCATTAGTTTTGCTGTATATGTGAACTCAATTAAATGACGAAAGGCCATTTTACTAACACCTGTAAAAAAAGATGTACATGAGCATGTATTCAAATTAATTCAAACTTTATCCTACATAGTAAAGAAAAAAGTACTTGAGATTTCATTACTGTCATTATTAAAATTTCCTAGATGAATTCTCATTAATGGCACAATTAATGCCATAGCCACATTTCAACACTACCTAATAACTACTTTTAAGATTTTCCCCAAGATTTGTGAAGGCTCTTAAATAACAGTAAGAACTATCAGTCAATAAGAATTGGCTAGTAGCCGGGTGTGGTGGCGCAGGCTTGTAATCCCAGCATTTGGGAGGCTGAGACTAGGGGATCCGGGTTCGCCGTCAGCCTCAGCTATCTAGTGAGGCACTCCGCAACTTAGTGAGACCCTGCTTCAAAATAAAGAATAAAAAAATAGGGCTGAGGGTATAGCTCAGAGGTAGAATGCCCCTGAGTTCAATCCCCAGTACCGCAAAAAAAAAAAAAAGAATTGGCTAGTAAATGTCAAACATGCTACCTTTCTTGCCAAGAAGATTACAGCTCTGTCAACTCAGCTCCAAAATATAGCATTCCATAGCCTGGCACAAAAAGTTCAGTACCTCTATGGCTTTATTTGAAGACCCTTGACATTATTTTTCTATTTACCTTTTCAAATTTTAAGTTAGATTCTATACTATTTGCTAAATAAACCCTATGCTTTCTAACAGCTTCCCTGTTTTTATTAATACTTAAACTCTCCTTTTTGAATGCTTAGTCTATTTTTTATTAGACAAATCTTTTTTTTTTTTTTTTGGTGTGGGGGGGTAGCACTAGGATTGAACCCAGAGGCATTCTACCTGGGTAGACCCCCAGCCCTATTTTATTTTGAAACAGGGTTTCATTAAGTAACTTTGTACTGTTGGCCTCAAACCTGCAATCCTGCGTCAACCCTCTCTGTACTGGGATTACAGGCATGCACAACTGCTCAAAATCATACCATCTTTGAAGGTTCAACTCTAAGATCAATGTAACCTTTTATTGTAGTAAAAAAATTTATGAGACCTACCCTCTTAATTTTAAGTGTCTACTACATTATTGTTGAGACTATAGAGTGCCATACAGATCTCTAGCATTTATTCATCTTGCTTGACTGAATCATGCCTATTGATTAGTAACTGCCCATGTCCTCCTCCTCCCACCTGTTAACCCCCATGCCACACTTAATTCAACGGCTTGCACTCTTTTAGACACCTTTGTATTGGCTGTTTTTGTGGTTGGTTTCACTTAGCATAAAGTCCTCAGTATTCATACATGTTTGTTGCATAGGGCAGAATTTGTAACAGCTGAGTAGTATTCTATTGTGTGTGTGAGCTCATCTGCATGTATGCACATTTTCTTTCTTCATTCATTTGTGGATGAACATTTACATTGTTTCCATATCTTGGCTACCAGGAAGAGTGCTGCAAAGAATATAGGAGTGCTAATATTTCTTTAAGATTCTAACTTCAGTTCTTTTGAATAAATGCCCAGAAGTGAGATTTCTGGCTCATGTAGACTTCTACTTTTAATTTTTTAAGAAACTTTCATAGTTTTCCATAGTAACCACACCCAATCCCACCAATAGTGTGCAAGGTTTCCAATTTCTCTATGTCTTCAAAGTTTATAGTCTGTTTTCTCGATAATACCCATCCTGACAGTGAGCTGATGCCTCACCATAGTTTTTATTTACATTTCTCCCTGACAACAGGATGTGGAACATTTTTTCCATATCTGTTGGCCACTTGTATATGTTCTTTGGAGATAGGTACATTCAAGTTCTTTTTGGTCTATTTAAAATAGGGGTTTTTTTTAAACTAAGAGTTGTAAGAGTATTTTCTCCCATTCAATTGGCTGTCTTTTCACTGTTGTCTCCTTTGCAAAACAAGCGTTTGATATAATCTACTTGCTTATTTTTTCAAGACCAGCTTCAGCTATTTAGTGAGGCTCAACCTAGTGAGACCCTGTTTCAAAAATAAAATAGAGCTGGGGGTATAGCTCAGAGGTAGAATGCCCCTGGGCTCAATCCCCAGTACTAAAAAACAACAACAAAAAACTACTTATCATAGTTAGGAAAATTTCTTTTAATAAAATTAGAATGTTTACTGTTTCTAATGGTTCATCTACATTTTTATCATTTATCTCTAATGCTTTTTAATCTATTTATTTGGACAACAGACTTAGTGAAAGATGTTGATAATACCTGATGCTTAGTAATGAATTTCATATAACCTTAATACATTTGGGGATGGGGGGTATGGAGACTAAACCCAGGGGCATTCTACCTCTAAACTACACCCCCAGTTCTACTTTATTTTTTATTTTAAAAAAGAATCTAGCCTTCCGCAACATAGTGAGACCCTGTTTCAAAATAAAGAATAAAAAATAGGGCTGGGGGTATAACTTGGAGGTAGAAGGCCACCTGAGTTCAATCCCCAGTACCACAAAAACAAAACAAAACAAAACAAAACAAAACAAAACAAAACACACACACACACACACACACACACACACAAACAAGAGTCTAAGTTGTTGAGCCTGGCCTCAAACCTGGGATCCTCCTTGTCTCAGACTCTCAAGTACTGGGTGTCTTAATACAGTTTATACCTAGAGCTATTTGCTCAATATTTTATCTATTTATTTACTTATTTTTGGTACTGGGAACTGAACCCAGGGGTGTTCTACCTTTGAGCTCTACCTCCAACCCTATGTTTATTTTTTATTTTGAAATAGGGTCTCACTAGGTTTCTGAGAGTCCTGTTAATTTGCTGAGGCTGGTCTCGAACCTGTGATCTTCCTGTCTCAGCCTCCCAAGTACTAGCACTACAGGCATGTGCCACCACACTCTGCTTTGCTCAATATTTTATAGCAAGAGAAAGACTGTATGTTCATTCCTGCCTAAACAGCATCTTCAGCCCTTATCTACTTCAGGGGTTCCAGATCCTTGCTGATCATTTTAACTTGGGCATTACGAGGAGACCTAACACTCAATAAATCGACAGTGGAGCTTATCATATAGAATGTGTTCTTACTCATATTCCTCACTCAACACCATATGGAATCAATGACAAATCTTAATTCTGCCTCCTTATTATCTCTCATACAGTTAATATCCTTATTGACTCTACTTTCCCAAATCACTTAAAACCAGAAGTTTCGCAGGACATGGTAGTGCGCATTTATAATTCCAGTACTTGGGAGGCTGAGACAGTAGGATCACGGGTTTGTGGCCAGTCTCATCAACCTAGTAAGGCCCTCTGCAACCTAGTGAGACCCTGTTTCAAAATAAAAAATAAAAAATAGAGTTAGGAATGCAGCTCAGAGGTAGAATGCCCCTGGGTTGACCCCCCAGTAAAACACACACGTGTGCGCGCGGGCACACACACACACACACACACACACACACACACACACGAAAAACAACAAAAAACACGTAAGTTTCCCCACAAGTTTGTCAGTAAATTTGGTCAGAACTGACATAAGGCTATGTATAGTCTTTACCTCACTTAGAATAAATATTACCATGTTTGGTTCAGAAATATTAATATTTTGGTCAGCATTCAGTTACCCTACATCTCATTGAGATTATGATGTAACACACATAAACTATATTACCTTTAGAAAATTTCTGAAATCTGGAATCATGAGAAATACATCTAGCCTTCAAAGATTTGAATAAAGAATTATGGACTTTGTTCCAAATCTTGATTGATTAGAATCAGCTATGGACTTAATATGCATCGGTCCCTGGGTCTGTAGAATCACCCTCAGAATGAGGATTTTTAAAAATAAGCATCTCTAGTGGTTCTTATGTGACCATCCCAACACTGTCCTAGGAATAAACCACTGACCTAATTAACTAACATGAACCAAACTGATAACACCTGTACAGATAAGTGAAGCGGTAGATGGTGTGTTGTGAAAATATTTCATTCTCTATCAGGACTAGTGTGGTAACTTACAAATCACAGGACTGATGAATTTTCTTATCAACTCCTTACCTCTCTCATAACAGAAGTATGAAGAGCAAAATTTTTTAAGAGTATATCTGAGCCAGGTGTGGTGACGCATGCTTGTAATCCCAGTACTTGGGAGGCTGAGACCAGAGGTTCCAGGTAGAATACCCCTGGGTTCAATCCCCAGTACCACCAAGAAAAAAAAAGTATATCTGAGGAAAATGTTAAAAAAAAGACAGTACTCCTCTGACATTTCTCTAGTAATAGGGAGTTTTCCCACCTGGTGGAAAACTATTCAAAACAATATCTGAAAATGTACTTAAGGATGCTTTGTCCTTGATAGTAGGGGCTAAAATATCTAAACACGATGGTACATTTGCCATTACAGAGAAACTAGATGATCAGGGAGCTGTGGTTTCAGGAAAAGTGGAGAGTAAATTAAGAAAATTAAAGTCTCGGTTCTGAACCAGGGAACAAATGTCTGTTGAAGATCACATGTAGTGTGAATCCAAGTTACAAAACTGAGCTGGGATATAACTGGCTTTAAGGGCAACACTTTTAATTTGAAGTCAAAGGTGAACCCAAGATTCTAAACAAAGATAACTCACTTCACTAGGGAAAGAGAATAGGGAGAGATCACTCTGCTTGCATCTGTTGAGCTTATACTCAGAGCATTTGTTATAATTTGATTTGTGTGTATATGTGGTTCTAGGAATTGAACCCTGGAGTGTTTTTTATTTTGAAGTAAGAGCTTACTAAACTGCTGAGGTTGGCTTTGAATCTGCAATCCTCCTGTCTCAACTCCCAAGTAGTGGGATTACAAGCATGCGCCACCACACCCAGCTGTCAACATACACATGTGCAGGCATATATAAATATATATATATTTACACACACATCATTTATTTGCTTCTACAAAATCCTATTAGGCAGTGGTCTTTATCACTGATGCAAACTGGAATCATCCTAGGGTAGTGCTGCTCCAGCTCTATTATTCACTAGAATCATTTAGAGATCTTGTGATTCTGTAGATATGTGGTAGAATCTAAGTTCTAACAATCTCTCAGGTGATCCTCACAGATCGTTCATCTTCAGAAAACACTCTGATAACAAGGAGCCAGAAAACCTTTAAGTATAGATATCTGGCTCCTACCTGTGAAAGATCTCCACCCTGCCTTGTCCACTGATTACAACTAAAAATCCTGGAAAGAAAATGTAAGTAAATATCAAAGACTCTGAAAACAGAAGCAAGCAGACTGAGGAGAGAAATAAAAACTCAAAGGGGAGTGAGTTTTCTGGGTTTTATTTTTCCTCCCACATCTCCCAGGTTAGACTTGAGAGCCTGACTCCATTTAACTGAGTAGTGGGTGGAGACAGAAAAAAGTTCCAAGAGAAACTCTTCCTGGCTAGAGAACCAGGAAAGAACATGAAGAAGGAAAGGAGCAGAGAGGCTACCTGGTAATTTTTCTTCTCAATCGTACCTCAGGACAAATCCTAGTTCTGAGGCTGCACATGTGACCACCAACTAAACTCACAGCTCTCTAACAAAGGAATTAGGAAAGAGACTATGATCTAAAGATTATAGTAGGAATTCATGGTTTTTTTCCCCTTCTACTTTATCTCTGTCACCACTTTGTCCAGAAAATGGACCCACCAATGGGAAATGTATAACAGCAGAGAGGGTCTAAAACCCCAGGTTAATAGCCAGAGAACCACAAAAGGAGTTTCTGGGAGCTTGAGTGCAGAGGGAATCATGGAAAGGAGGGAGGTAGAGAAAGGTCCTCTCAATCCATGTATATCACCTAGTGTTCACATGCAAAGCTATACTGATCTAAAGCTGGTTAGCAAAGGCTTTGAGAACTACACTATGGCATGGACAGCACACCTAGAACCTAGAAAGAACTACAAACGTTTAGGAAATTAAAATGGAATTGGATCCATAGTCCAGACAGCACTCTAAACCTAACCAGATTGACTACCTGCTAAAACAAAATAAAAACTGCCCTCTAGAGAATTTCAACAGCAACCAATCTTGTAACATAATACTGAAAATGTCCATGACATAATCCAAAATTATTTGACATATTTTACAGATTAAAAAAAGGAAGCCAAGATGTCCACAGTCACCCAACTGACAAAGAATAAAGTCAGGACTAAAATTCAGGTTTTCTAATTATATGCTATGGCTTTCTCTATAGCTAGGTGATCTTGCTAGACAGAGTTAGGGGCTCAGGAAGACACTGAGCCAAATTAATTCTTTAAACCCAAATCTGGTCAAAGTACAAGAATATAAGGCTTTCCATTTTACTTTATCATCTATAACTGAAATATTTAAGGCTTATCTGTGCAATGCAAAAATGGACATAGAAAGACAGAGGCATTGAGAGGTGCAAGAAAAATCCCAAGGTAGCCGGGCATGGTGGTGCACGCTTGTAATTCCAGCATTTGCGAGGCTGAGACTGGAGGACCGGGTTGGGGGCCAGCCTCAGCTACCTAGTGAGGCACTCTGCAACTTAGTGAGACCCTGTTTCAAAATAAAGAACAAAAAAATACAGCTGGGGGTATAGCTCAGAGGTAGAATGCCCCTGAGCTCAATTCCCAGTACTGCAAAAAAAAAAAGAAATAAAGAAAAATCCCAAGGTTATTGATCTTCAAAAACGATCCTACTTCTCAAGCACTATCAACTGCTCTACCAACAATAAATATTCTAGCCTTCTAGCCTGGGCCACTTTTTTTTTTTTTTGGTGGTACTGGGGATTGAACCTGGGGGCATTTTACCTCCGAGCTACACTCCAGCCCTATTTATTTTGAAACAGGGTCTCACTAGCTTGATGAGTGTCTCACTACTTGTTGAGGCTGTCTTTGAACCTATAATCCTCCTCTTAGCCTCTCAAGTACTGAGATCACAGGCATGCACCACCACACCTGGCCTTTTAACATTCTGCTTAGAAGTCTTCTTTGAAATCATTCCTATCTAAAGACTACACTTCTCATTCTTCCTCCTCAGTGATACTATTCCACAGTAACAATCTTTAGTGCAATGACATTTTCAAGTTCTTTAAGGGATATCATCAATTTTTCAACTCCTGAATCTAGCACAGTACATAACATATAATATGTACTCAATATGACAAACAGCTCCAATTTATTAAACTTTGACAATGCACCAAATATCGTACCAGGAATTCTGCATAGATTATTTCAGCTAATCATTATAAGCCAGTTAATCTCTTTTCAAATGAGGAGACAGATATGCAACTGAGTTAAAGAAACCTGCCTGGGATTAATTAGAAGGCCTCAGGTGAATGAACTGACAGAGTCCTACTCTACAGTAAAACTAATACCACCTAGGCAACTAGATTCTTACTTTAGTGAGCTTTGTGAATTCCCATTATGCCTGTGCTCTGTCCATCATACATGAAAGAAAATTTAGTTGTAGATTTATCAACTGGAACATACCAAAATAATAGAATATTCTTAACTCTTTGTTTTCTTTACTCCCCTAGGCATTAAATTTTTCCAAGGGAATAGCGTTCCTAGGCAACCCATTCATAACAAAGAATATGTATGCAGTAAAACAGAGAAACCAAAATGCAAAAACCCTGACGGAAGCTTAAAATTCTGTATTTATGTAGGCAAATGGATTTACTTCCTACTATTTTCAATGTTTTATGAGAGATGGGACGGGAAATATTATAGAAGCAAAAGACAAAAACATTGTAATTAATAGCACAAACTGAATCTCTTGCTAGCTGGACAACCCTGGGCAAGCAACCTTTTGGACCCTGTTCCTTGGTGTATAAATTGGAAATAACCACTCAACTCTTCTAAGATTAACAGGAGCCTCAGACACACAAAATACACAACACAATGCTTGGCACTTGGCAGGCTCTTATGAAAAAGCCAAGCAATTAAAAAATCACATCTAATTAATGACCCCTTCTCTCCTACACATTCTATAGCTGCTAAAATTTCCTCTGAATGCTACTTTAGTTCATCTTTCCCAGCCTTTTCCATGTCATAGCAACATATTTCACCTTGTGCATGTAATCTATACCTGTTGTATATCACCTACTTTTGCTGGTATAGAGGCCTCTCCTGTAATTTACAGAATCCCCACCAATCGGAAACATAAGCTCACTAAAACAAAGATGATAGTTTACTTTTAATGCATGTTTTCAAAAGATAGTAACTGGTTTCAGCAATGAAAAAGATTCCTTTTAGAGAGCCACATCTACCTTAGCGTTTTCCTAGCAGACCATTCTACCAAACACTTTACTGGAAGTAAGAATTCTCAGTGTCAAAAGAACAATTTATCTAGTAGCCTAAAAGAAATTATTAATGCCTATTCCCCATGGTGTCTTGCTAAATTATCTAAAACTTAAAAGTACCAACTGTTTGCTAAGTGTTGTATTTAAAACAAGAACTTACCTTCTATCTCCACCAAAGGTTCCTGAGTAAATTCCTGAAAGAATTTGTAGAAGAACTTACTGCAAGCAGCCAAAACAGCCTTGTGGGCCTTAAAATGGTGTCCTAAGTCGGAGGGAAAAATAGGGGGAGATCATATGTTTGCACAAAAATCAATGTTAAACTGAAAGACAAAATTGTATAAAATAGATCTCTCTGTAATATAACTATATAATTATTGAGTCAAAGTCAGAATATTCTTATCAGCTATTTTGGAAAATTTTCTTCATAATTAGACATGAAACCAAATCTTATTTCAAAACCTTTATTCAGTTTTTATGAAGTCCAGTTTACAACACTAGATAAGGAACCTCCTAACACTTTCTGTTACTTTCAATTAAGTAACAAGACGCCTATCCTACTCAGTTGAAACTGCTAAACATAAAAACAATTCAAAAAGTCATACATTAGGAAGAAGAGATGAAAAAAATAGAACAAGCACAAAGCTGTGTTTGCGATGGAAAATCTTTCAACCTAATATATGGAAACTTACTCAATCTAGAGTAGACCTATAATAAATAGCTTGTATTGAAAAGCCTATTTTTTACTAATCAAAAAAGATACCCATAAATAAAACATTTTAAGAAGGGGGGGGCACCAAGTGCTGTGTGTATGTATGTCAATGTCAACATGATATACGTTATGATCTGAGACCAGAATGCACCAATAAAAGCACACTAAAAAAAAAAAAAAAAAATACCCAAGCTGGGTTTGCCTCCATTACAATGACAACAAATACTACTGATAAAGAGCTCAACTTATTTGGGGGGCTCCCAAAGCAGGATGAGCACAGCCAAGGACTCTCACATTCTCCCTTCAAGATCACTTGGAAAACTAGAAAGGTATCACACTTTACTAAATGACTGCTGTGAGGGACTTCTCAAAGCAGCTTACCAACAAAAGGCTATTAACTAAACATTTTGAGATATCTTCTGTATCCTCAAATTCATCATCTTGTATGTAAGTGTACAATGAGAAAACTTCAATATGCCGCAAGAAGTTAAAATGTGAGAACACTAGTCTATACTAACAGCAGGACTGGCCAACCAGCTTTCTGCAGCTGGGTCTATGTGAGCAGACACTGACAAGTGCCCTCTAGTCCTAATGCAACCCTCCACAGACTTCAGTAGGGAGTCCATAAGGGGTGGGTTAAAAGGCGGGAGGGAGGTGGAAGGAGTAAAAAACTGAAGCCACAAATTTGCCCCCCTACCCATTATCCTACCCACCGTCGACAATCAGGGTGATGTCGGTAAACCGATCTTGCTCTCGCTGTTCATTCAATCGGTCCAAGATCATTTTATGATGTTCAGGAAACTCCTGAAGGCATTCCATCGTCTCTTCAGCCTCCATGGCCGTCGGATTGCTCTACAAAAGAGGAGCATGATAATGTACACCCATGAGCTCGGGCTGGGAAACAAAACCCCTAAAGCACAAAACAACAACAAAAAAACAAAACCCAGGAACGTGAAAAGAAGGGGGAAGGGTGAGGAAAGACAGGAAGGCGAGGGAAGAAAGAAAGGCGAGCCGAGGGGCCGCCGCGCGTTGCGGGCCGGAGCCGCCCGCGGCCGCGGGACTCCAAGCCTGACCTAATTGGAGTCGGGAGACGCGAGCTGGAGCGGGGTGGGCACAGCGCCCGAGGCTCGGGGCACCGGGGCGCGCAAGTCCGGCAAGGGAGGGGACCCGACAGCCGCGGCGGCCCTCTAACCGCCCGCCAAGCCCTTCCGCCTGGCCTGGGCTCCAGCGGCCCCACGACCCGGTCCGGCCCGCGGCCCACAACGACTCCCGGGTCGCCTCTCCCTCCCCCTCCCTCCCTCTCTTCTCCCCCGCCCCAACCGGGCCGGCACTCACTCTGGGAAGGAGGAGCGGCCCGGGCCTGCGCGTCACTTACGTCGACGTGCTGCGTCACGGCGTTGGGCTCCGGCTGACGCGGACGCCTTTCCGAGCGCCGAGCAAGGGAGGGGCAGGCCACGCCCCCTCCGTGGAGGGGCGGAGCCAGCGGGGTGGGGGGCTGGCGCACGCCGCGGTCTAGGCCGCGCGCTCTGAGAGAAGTAGGCTGCGGTGGCGCAGGGCCCGCTGCGTGGGGATCCGAGAACCTAAGTCGCCGCCCTTCCTACCGCCACCGGCCCCCGCTGGACTCTAAATGCAGGTGCCTCCGGTCCCGAACTCAGAATACGCTAGCTAACCGTTCCCGGCACGCTTATATCCCGCGGCTAATGCAGCCACGCCCCACCCCACCCACTGCGCCGGGCCTCGGCCCGCCCGCCTTACCTAGCTGTCTGTTCGTCCTCTCTCCTCCCCTTCCGCGCTCTCCCCTCCTCGCGCGCTCGGCGCCCCGCACCTGGCCCCACTCCTAAGCCGCGGGTCGTCCTCCATCTTCCCCGCAGCAGCCCGAGCGCGCCCGCCGCCCGGGTCCAGCCGACGCACGTGCCCTCGCCGGGAGCCCGGGCGGCCGCGGCGGCCACGGGCGCGAGCACGTCCGGGCCGCCGGGGATCTGTCTCCCCTGTGCCCGCCCTCGCCGCGTCGGCCCGCGCGCGACACGTGTTGGCTGGGCTGGGGACCTGGAGCTCCTCGGAACTACTTACACGTGATGCTCTTACCCCAGCTCCCCGCACCCCACCTCCGCCCTTTAAAGAAGCCAGGGACCCGCAATCAACCGCACACACTTGACTGGCTCATTCATCCAGAGAAGGGCTTTTCAGGAAAATGCAGTCGCTCAGATTTAGCCTTTTCTCGCAAAGAGTTCGAGAATGAGGATTAGAAGGGAACTCAAAATTGCTATATGGAAGAGTAATTATTTCAACAGAAGCGTTTGGAGAGTCAGCGCTGTGCGGGATACTGTTTAAGAAAATCTGGCAGTGAGCAAGGTACTTATGGTTTCTGCAGTCCGAATATTAGTCTGGTAAAGTAAACATTTTTTATTGTGTGCGTGGGGTACTGGAGATTGAACCCAGGGTCGTTCTACACTCCCAGCCCTATTTTTTATTCTTTATTTTGAAACAGGGCCTCACTAAATAGCTGGGACTGGCTGCGAACCTGCTAAGTATTGGGATTACAAATATGCGCCACCTTTCCCTGCTGAGTAAAGAAACATTTTAAACAGTAGCTGCTTGGGTGCTGATTGCTAAGTGTTATCACATGTGAAGAACAGGGTAATCTTGGGGGCCAAGGAAAGCCATTGACCTGTAAGGTGATATGGAGTCTGTTCTAAACCGTAACATTCTTGGAACAGAAAGAATGTTTCCAGGAACAAACCCACAAGAACCTTGTTAATGTAGAAGATGTTAGTTTTTTTTGGGGGGGGGGGGGGGCTGGGGATTGAACCCAGGGCAGTCTACCTTCGAGTTACGCTCCAAGCCCTTTTTATTTAATTAATTAATTAACTTATTTATTTTGCGGTACTGGGGATTGAACTCAGGGGCATTCTACCTCTGAGCTATACCCCCAGCCCTATTTTATTTTATTTATTTATTTATTTTTGTGTAACACTGGATATTAAACCCGGGGACATTGTACCGCCAGGCTATACTCCCAGCCCTATTTTATTTTTGTGGGTTTTTTTGTTTTGTTTTTGTGGTACTAGGGATTGAACCCAGGGGCATTCTACCTCCGAACTACACCCACAGTCCTATTTTTTATTCTTTATTTTGAAACAGGGTCTCACTAAGTTGCAGAGGGCCTCACTAAGTAGCTGAGCCTGGCCAGGGAACCAACCTGGATCCTCCTGTCTCAGCCTCCCAAGTACTGGGATTACAAGCTTGTGTCACCATGCCCGGCTCTTTATTTTTGTTTTGAAACATGGTCTTTCTAGGTTAATGAGTCTCACTACTTGCTGAGGCTGTCCTCCAACCTGCAGTCCTCCTGTGTCAGGCTTCCATGTACTGGGATTATAAGCATGTGCCACCATGCTGGGCTTAATTTTGTATTTTGAAACAGTCTTACTAAATTGCTGAGGCTGCTGAGAATCTGCTATCCTCTCATCTCAGCCTCCCAAGTACTGGAATTACAAGTGCCATCAAGCCCAGTTATATTTTTTTGTTTGTGGTACTGGGGACTGAACCCAGGGGGGTTCTACCGCCAGCTATACCCCCAGTCCTATTTTTTAATTCTTTATTTTGAAACAGGGTGTCACTAAATTGCGGAGGACCTCACTAAGTAGCTAACACTGGATCCTGGATCCTCCTGTCTCAGCCTCCCACGTACTGGAATTTCAAGCATGTGACACCACGCCCAGCTGGGGTTTTGTTTTTTTTTTTTTTTGCGGTACTGGGGATTGAACTCAGAGGCATTCTACCTCCGAGCTACACCCCCAGCCCTATTTTTTATTCTTTATTTTGAAACCGGGTCTCACTCAGTTGCGGAGTGCCTCACTAGGTAGCTGAGGCTGGCCACGAACCCGGATCCTCCGGTTTCAGCCTCCTAAATGCTGGGATTACAAGCGTGCGCCACCACGCCCGGCTTTGTTTTGTTTTGTTTTAAACAGGGTCTCACTAGGTTGCTGAGAGTCTCACTGCATTAATGAGGCTTTCCTTGAACCTTAAATCCTCCTGTGTCAACCTGCCAAGTACTGGGATTACAGGCATGCACTAGCCCTCTCCCCCTCAAGGGGAAGCTTTGAAGGTCTTTGGAAATAGAGACTAGAAAAAAAAAGGATTATTTCAAGGAGACAACTAAGTGGAGACGATGGATGTCAAAACAATTCGTTGGCCCTGTTGCTTTTGGTCATGTGGTGAGGCAGTGCATTGTGCAGCCACACATGCAGAGAAAGCCACTCACCTCATGACTGGAAATGAAAAAAGAGAGGAAGATACTGGAGTCCCACAGTCCTATTGAAGAGCACACCCCAGTGACCTAAGACCTCTCTATAGGCCCCACCTCTTACGTTTGCACCACCTTCCAGTACTGCCAAGCTGAGGACTAAGCCCTTTAACACGTGGGCTTTGGGGGATATTCCAGGTCCAAATTACAACATCCTAATCACAGAAGCAACAATCCATCACTTTTGCCGTATTCTAAAATTTAGAAGCAAGTCGCAGGTCCAGTTCACTCAAAAGTAATGACATGGTGGCACAGAGAGTAGGAGGCATGACTGGGAGCAGTGACAGAAACTGCCAATCACAACAGAATGGAAGAGATATGAGTTGGATCTTGGGAACAGTAATATCACAATAACATCAACAAGATGCAGTAGAAATCTGGATCCCTGTGCTGGGGGCAGCACTTACACTAAAATTGGAATGATAAAGAGAAAATTAGCATGGCCCCTGGGCAGGGATTCGTGAAGCAGTCTGTATTTAAGAAAGAAAAAAAATTGGGATCCCATAGAAATTGGTGACCAGAAATTTATGATAGCAGCCTGTTGAACATTGAGATTTCCTCCAGAAGCATTCAGTGGTCAGGTACATACAAAGAGAGGTGACATAGAATGAAGTTAGAGTTTAAACACAGTTCTATTTGGGGCAGATATTGTGTCAGTTAGTAACAAGCAGGTTTAAAGGTTTTCTCTAATGCCACGCGTGGTGACCCATGCCTTTAAACCCTGTACTTGGGAGGCTGAGACAGGAGGATCACAGGTTGGAAGACAGCCTCGGCAAGTAGTGAGACTTGCATCAACTTAGATGTTGTTTCCAAATAAATAAAATCAGGCTGGAGATATAGCTAGGAGGTAGAATACCTCTTGGTTCAATCCCCAATACCACACACAAAAAAAAAGTTAAAGATTTTATCTACCTCTGAGCTACACCCCAGCCCTATTTTATTTTATTTGGAAACAGGGTTTCACTAAGTTGCTGAGGCTGGGCACAAACTTGTGATCCTCCAGTCTCAGCCTCCTGAGTACTGGCATTACAGGCAGGTGCCACCAAACCTGGATACAAAACTCCTTTAAATATCCCATTGTTGCCTAAACTGGTCATCACTGTGGTTTTTTTCTTACTTAAGCCAGACAGAGGAGCAGCCCTTCATACGCCCAGGTTAGCTAGATGGCAGTGGTGATCCAGAGAAGGATGGTGAGAGCACAAAAGTTAGCCTGGGGCTTCCTCTTTCACCACCCCTTTAGTGCCAACTTTAGAGCCAGAGCTTTATATTTACTGGTGTAGATGGCATCTTATATATTCACCTCTTCCTCTGAGTCTTTTAAGGTCCTATTGATTTATTTGGGGTTAGGCAAACAGAGTTCTCAGTTAATATCTGTTTAAAAAATAACATGAGCTGGGCATGGTGGTGCAGGCCTGTAATCCCAGTACTTGGGAGACTGAGACAGGAGGACCACAAGTTTGAGGCCAGTCTCAGCAACTTAACAAGATCCTGTTAAGAAAAAAAAAAAAAAGCCGGGCGTGGTGGTGCCTGCTTGTAATCCCAGTACTTGGGAGGCTGAGAGAGGAGGATCTGGGTTTGTGGCCAGCCTCAGCTGCTTAGTGAGGCCCTCTACAACTTAGTGAGACCCTGTTTGAAAAATAGGGCTGGGGGTGTAGCTCGGAGGTAGAATGCCCCTGGTTTCAATCCCCTGTATGGAAAAGAAAAAGAAAAAGCACACAAATGAAATAAAAGAGGGCTAGGAGTGTACCTGGGTTTAGAATGCTCCTTGGTTCAAGCTGGATGTGTTAGAGTACTTGGTCCCAGTACTAGAGAGGCTGAGATAGGAGGATGGCAGGTCTCCACCAGCCTTAGCTACTTAGTGAAGCCCTCTGCAACTTAGTGAGACCCTGTTTCAAAATAAGAAAAGTAGGACTGGGGTATACCTCGGAGGTAGAATGCCCCTGGGTCCAATTTCCAGTACCCGCCCCCCAAACACACACACACACAAAGAATGCTCCTTGATTCAACCTCCAGTACCAAAAATATATAAGGAAAAAAAAAAGAGCTGGGGGTGTAACTCAGAGGTAGGATGCCCAAGTTCAAAATCGCTAGCACCAAAACAAAACAAAAAAAATCTGTGACCCAGTCATTGTACTATGGTACAACGATGAATAAAATCGGGACAAAGACAGGAATTTGAGCTGGAGGAGAGAGGAGGCTCATTTCACTCAAGACTTCATACCCATGAAAGGCCTTAAGTCCAGAGTTAAAATGACTAGACTAAACTTCAGTCCTTGCAGGGCACTCTTGCGTAACATATTCTTCTTAAATCTTGAAATGTAGCTTTGAAAATTGTAATTCTATTGTGTTACATTTGATTTGTGGAAAAAGAAATTTGTTAAATGTACATATTTAAAATACTCCACAGTTTTTGGAAATCTGTTTTGGTATTTCTTACTTTTTTTTTTTAAATATACCAGGAACTTCCAAAAAGGAGAGGTCCCATTGATCTCTGAGAAACCACAGACAGTATCAGCCCTCAAGAAACATGGAGGGAAGAGACACATTAAGGGACCACTTAGGGCAGAGTGGCACAAACCTGAAATCTCCATACTTGGGAGGCTGAGACAGGAGGATCGAAGGTTTGAGGCCAGCCTCAGCAACTTAATGAGGTCCTCAGCAACTTAGAGCCTGTTTCAAAATTTAAAAAAAAAAAATAGGGCTGGGGGGGTGTAGCTCAGAGAAAAGAATGCCCCTGGGTTCAATCACCAGTACACACACACCCCCAAAAAAAGGAAGAAAAAAAGAAATTTGAATCATGCTAGGAAAGAGAAATGTGCACTAGAAGTTTAGCAACAGCACTGTGATGCCTCAGAACTTTTTTTGTGCGTGTTTGTGGTGAACCCATGGGCGTTCTACTCCTGAGCCACACCCTCAACCCTTTTTATTTTTTGTTCTGAGACAGGGCTTTGCTAGACCATTGAAAGTCTCACTGATTGCTGAGGCTGTCCTTGAATCATCAATCCTCCTGTCTCAGCCTCCCAATTACTGGGATTAGAGACATGCCCCACCACATCCAGCATCTCAAAACTTTTGGTAGGATATTCTGAGCTTTAGGAATCTGAGCAACTGAACAGCAAACTCTGTTTCTGGTGTTTTGACTTTCAGAAGTCAAATCAATTGTTCTAAGAAGAGTTTAACTTAAAAACAAAGTAAGCTGGGCAATGTGAAGTGGCCAGCCTCATATACTTAGCAAGAATATCAGCAACCTAGCAAGACCCTGTTACAAAACAAAAAATAAAATGGGCTAGGTCTCACTAGACTGTTGAGGGTCTCACTAAATTGCCGAGGCTCTCCTTTGAATCTACGAACCTCCTGTTGCAGCTTCCCAAGAACTAGGATTGCAGATGTGCACCACAATGCCTGGCTCGAATTTCTTACATGAAAACGTCTAAGCTAAATGAAGGAAATATATATGTGTGTTGAGAGGGAGGGAAGGAATTAAACAGAAAATCTTTACCTCAAACTTATGATCCCATGAACCCACTGTATTAGGAATAAACCCAAGGGCTGACTCATTGAGGGACCTCTCGGGTCATCTAAGATATATGCTAAAGTAGATGAAACTAGGAAGACCTGGAAAGATTCCAATCATCCCAGGCTCCCCTAGACCAGGAAGTTAAAGGTCAAGTCTTTGGGACAGCAGGAGTGGCACAGAACTCAGCCTGCATTACCTTCGTATTCTACTCACATCTTGCTTGATATACAGTACAGACCTATGTTAGCTTACCATTCATATAATAAATACCTGGAATAATAAGCTAGGATGAGCTGGGCGTGGTGGCGCAGGCTTGTAATCTCAGCATTTGGGAGGCTGAAACTGGAGGATCCGGGTTCGCGGCCAGCCTCAGCTATCTAGTGAGGCACTCCGCAACTTAGTGAGACCCTGTTTCAAAATAAAGAAAAAATGGGGCTGAGGGTATAGCTCAGAGGTAGAATGCCCCTGAATTCAATCCCCAGTACCATAAAAAAAAATAAGCTAGGATGTAGCTTAGTAGTAGAGAGTGCTTTGCATGTGCAAGTCCCTGTGTTCAACCCCCAGCACAAGAGAATGCCTGAGATAACTAATAGAGGTTTATTTCAGCACACAATTTTGGTTGTTCAGGTTCCTGGTCCTTGGGCCTGTGGTGAGGCAGCTATCATGGTGAGAGCATGTGGCAAAGCAAAACTGCTCCCTTCATGGTCAGTGAGTCAGAGAGAGAAAGAAGAGGAGACTGGGGTCCCACAGCCTCCTTAAAGGGCCTGCTCCCAGTGAGCTGGAGACCTCCCGTTAAGCCCAACCTCCTCCCCACCCCCACCCCCGCCTCCCCATGTTGAAGTACTCTACCACTGAGCTATACCCCCTGTTCCATCACCCCTGAACAGGGCCACCCTGGTGAACAAGCCTTTAACACATTGTTTGTGGGGTGTGTGTATGTGTGTTTTACTGGAAATTTAATCCAGGGGCATTACCTCCAGGCTACACCCCAACCCTATTTTATGTTTTTATTTTGAAATGGGGGCTGCTAGGTTGATGAGAGTCTTACTACTTGCTGAGGCTATCCTTAAACCTGCAGTCCTTCTGTCTCAGCTTCCCAATACCTGGCTAACACATAGACTTTTGGGGGACATTTAAGCTTCAAACTATAGCATTCTGCCCAGATCCTGAAAGGTCATGTCCAAGTCACAGTACATGCCTTTAGCCCGTCCCCAAGAGTCCCCAAAGGCTTAACTGTTCCAGCATTGCTCAGAAGTCCAAAGTCTCTCCTGAGACTCAAGGCAAACTCTTAGCTGTGAACCCTATAAAAATCAAAAGCCAGGTATGGTGGCACACGCCTGTAATCCAAGTACTTGGGAGGCTAAGACAGGAGGATGGCAGGTTCACAGCCAGCCTCAGCAACTAAGGCTCTCAGCAACTAAGTGAGACCCTGTTTCCAAATAAAAGATAAAATAGGTCTGGGGGTGTAGCTCAGAGGTAAAAGGCCCCTGGGTTCCATCCCCAGCACCACAAAAAATAAATAAATACAAAGAGAACAAGTTACTTCCAAGATATAATGGCATAAGGTAAACATTCCCATTCTAAAAGGGAGGAATAGGGGTATAGTAAGAAGGGATTGGCCCAAAGCCAGACTACAATCCAACAGGGCAAACATTAAATCCTAAGGCTGCTTTTGTTCAGCCTGCAGGGCTGAACTAATGGCCTGTGGGTTCTCAAAGGGTTGGGCTGCCCCACCCCTTCTGGCTTTGCTGGTGGCTGGCTTCCCTCTTGGGCTGGCTCTGCTTGTTCCCTGCAGCTTCCTTTGGCAAACAGAAAGTCCACCTTCCTGACCTCCAACACACACGCACACATCCACACACACACACTTTTTTAAAAAGTAAGTGCTCGATACATACTTGATAAATGAATGAATCTTTATAATGCATTTGTTCCTTTTCATGTTAAAAGGAATGCATTAAAATCTCACATCTTAGCCAGGCATGGTGGTGCACACTTGCAATCTCATCATTTGGGAAACTGAGACTGGAGGATCCGGGTTCGTGGCCAGCCTCAGCTACCTAGTGAGGCACTCTGCAACTTAGTGAGACCCTGTTTCAAAATAAAGAATAAAACATAGGACTGGGGGTAGAGCTCGGAGGTAGAATGCCCCTGGGTTCAATTCCCAGTACCAAAAAAAAAAAAAGAAAAAAAAATATATCACATCTTCCTCCATCTGGATGATATTTTAGTATAATCTTTTTTCCTTTTTTTGGGACCACCTGTGAGTTACAATGACCGGTGGTGGCCCTACTTGTGGAAGTTATCCCTGGCTCTTCATATTTTTCTGCCTTTCCTTCCAAAAGATTTGCCCTCTAACTATTCCTTTCACCATCTCTGCAGATGTTGCTGGGCCTGTCAATACAAAGTCCCATCTTACATGTGTGTGTGTATGTGTGCGTGTTCATGTGTGTGTGTGTGTGCACGCGTGCGAGTGCTGTGGATTGAACTCAGGGACATTCTACCTCTGAATTACACCCCCAGCCCCTATTGTTTGGAAACAGGGTCTCCCTATGTTGCTGAGAGTCTCACTGCTGTGATCCTCCTGTCTCAAACTCCCAAGTACTGGGATTACAGGAGTGCACCACCACGCCAAACCCTTCTTACTTTTGTGGCACAGCTTCTTGGTGATGAATTAAGACTAAAACGGGTGATGAATTCACAGGATCCAGTGGACCCAGGTCATCCCTGTTCCTCTGCAGCCCGGCGTGTTGCTGCCCTCTACTGGTCCATATATGCAGGTGCAGGTCCTACCGCTTTTTTTCCAACACCAGAGGGCAGCAAAACTTCCAGCCAAGTGTCTCAAACATGGAAATTGAATACTGAAACCAGTTAAATCCAGGGTCCTGCCCACAAGGTCCCTAGGTAATGGAATGAGAATGGAGGATCGTCAGTGCCAGCACTGGGGAAGGGCGGGTTCAGATTGTGGCCCCTACCTGAGGGACAGGATGGGAGCCCCAGGCTTCCCTGCAGTTCACCTGCTTGCTGGGATGCAAGACAAGATAATGTGTTCGCGGGACAAAGTGGATCTCCTGGCTTTGATTTCCAAGTCAAACTGTCATTTTGGTTTTTTGCAAATGAAACTAGATGACTGTAGGTGGTGGTGGTGGTGGTGGTAGTGATGTCTCTAGTGGACAAAAGATGACATGTCCAAGGCTGAGGCAGGAGGATCACAAAGTTCCAGGTCAGTTTGGGCAACACAGCAAAACCAAGTCTTAAAAAGAAAAAGAAAAAAGCCAGGCTTGGTGGCATACACTTGTAATCCCAGTACTTGCGAGGCTGAGACAGGAGGATCTGGGTTCACAGCCAGCCTCAGCTACTTAGTGAGGCCCTATACAACTTAGTAGACCCTGTTTCAAAATAAAGAATAAAAAATAGGGCTTGGGGTATTGCTCAAAGGTAAAATGCCCCTGGGTTCCATCCCCAGTACCAATAAATAAATAAATAAATAAATAAATAAATAAATAAATAAATAAATAAATAAATGAATAAATAAATAAATGGTGGATACATCTGTTCCAGAACAACCTCAGCAGCGTAACCAGACTCAGCAACCTAGACAGACCCTGTTTAAAAATTAAAAAACAAAAAGGGCTGGGGTTGTAGCTGAGAGATAGAATGCCCCTGAGTTCAATCCCCAGTACCACCAAAAAAAAAAAAAAAAAAAAAAAAACCTACAACTAAAAATCAAGCAGCCTTCAAGGGATGTGGCATAAATAAATGTAGATGGCATTTATTTATTTATTTTGCGGTACTGGGGATTGAACCCAGGGGCATTCTACCTCTGAGCTATACCCCCAGTCCTATTTTTTATTCTTTATTTTGAAACAGGGTCTCACTAAGTTGCAGAGGGCCTCACTAAGTAGCTGAGGCTGGCCCCAAACTCGGAGCCTCTAGTCTTAGCCTCCCAAGTACTGGGATTACAAGCATGTGCTGCCACGCCCCGCTTGTAGATGGCATTTAACCCAGTTCTCTGTTATTCTTTTTCTTATTGGCTCCCTTCCACAGATACCCTTGAATCCATTGTTAAGGAAGAGGAGAGATTCTGAATTGGAAGCTGGAAGTCCAAATAGCATGGCACAGGCTGTGGCAAGGGTCCCCCTTGGTGGCACTAGATCATGGCCAGAGAGCTCTGTGTCTCCCTGTCTACATGCTCTCTCACTCTGTTACAAAGACATCGGGATTCAATAATGGGGGTTCCACCCTAATGAACTTATCTAATATAAATCACTTTCTTAAAGTCTTCTTAATACTATTAACATAAGAGTTAGGGGATTAAATTTCTTCAGGAGGCCAGGCATGGTAGCACAAGCCTGTAATCCCAGTATTTGGGAGGCTGAGACAGCAGGATTGCAGGTTTGAGGACAGCGTCAGCAACTTAGACCCTGTTTAAAAATAAATAAAATTAGAGCTGGGCATGGTGGCACACTCCTGTAATGCCAGTACTTGGGAGGATGACACAGAAAGATCGCAGGTTCGCAGCCAGCCTCAGCAATTTAGTGAGGCCCTCCACAACTTAGTGAGACCCTGTTTCAAAACAAAAAATAAAATAGGTAGGGCTAGGGGTGTGGAGGTGTAGCTCAGAGGTAGAATGCCCTGGGTTTAGTTCTGGGTACCATTAAAAAAAAAAAATCTGCATGAGTTGAGGGATAACTATATTCAAAGCATAGCAGAGGGTGGTTCATCTTTTCCTAGCAGCAGCTCAATCCAGTTTGCCATTTTTTCCCTAACATGTACAGAACCAGCTTCATGTTGTCATCCCAGAAACACCAGGGCCAGTCAGTGGGTATGTTCCCCTCAAAGATTTGGGTCCCAGCCTCACAGCCCCTCTTTGAGCTCAGAGGTACAGCACCAGCCCAGTCCTGCCCCCATGTCTCTGATCTGGGTCAGCTGAGCAACACCCTTCAGCATCGATTTAATAAATCTAAGCCCCTTGCCTATGTCCCCAGCTGCTTCCTGAAGCTGCTCGATCTGTGATATCCTAGGTTTCTCTTCTTACCCTTTCGGTTATCTATTTGATAATGTTCTATCTAAATTCTATTTTTTTCAAGCAAATGAATAGTTTTATTAACATGGTAAATTTTTTTTTCAACGTGGTAGGGTTGTGACTGCAAATAGTTATCAGGTCTGCTACTCAGATAAACTTACAGCTGGACAACATATGAACCTTGAAGATGCCTCTTCCCTGTCTAATTCAGGGCCCAATGTAGTCAGTTCCAGGCTCTACATTCTATATTACAGAAATTACAAGCGTGCACCACCACACCCAGCTACCTGATATTATTCAATCAGTCCTATTTTTTATTCTTTATTTTGAAACAGGGTCTCACTAACTTGTGGAGGGCCTCACTAAGTAGCTAAGGCTGGCCAAGAACCTGGATGCTCCTGTCTCAGCCTCCCAGGTACTGGAATTATAAGCGTGCATCACCATGCCCAACTTATTTACATTTTCTTACCTGATGTTATTCTGTGTGTGTGTGTGTGTGTGTGTGTGTGTGTGTGTGTGTGTTTTACTAGGAATTGAACCCAGGGGCATTCTACCTCCAAACTACACTCCCAGCTCTATTTTATTTTATTTATTTATTTGCAGTACTGGGGATTGAACTCAGGGGCATTCTACCTCCGAGCTATACCTGCAGCCCTATTTTATTATTATTATTATTATTCTTTATTTTGAAACTCACTAAGTTGCGGAGTACCTCACTAAATAGCTGAGACTGGCCTTGAACCTTCGATCCTCCTCAGTCTCCCAAGTACAGGAATTACAAGCGTGCACCACCACACCCAGCTACCTGATACTATTCAATATTTTGTTTTCTTTCTTTCCTTTCTTCTTTCTTCCTTTTTTCCCCCTCCTTGTAGTAGTATGGATTAAACTCAAGGGCATCCTACCTCCAAACTACCTCCCCAGCCCTTTTTATTTTTTGTTTTGAAACAGGATCTAGTTAGATTGTCGAGAGTCTCACTACTTGTTGAGGCTGTCCTCAAACCTATGATCCTCTTGTCTCAGCCTCCCAAGTACTGAGATCAGGGGTGTGCACCACTCCGCCTACCAATATTTTCTTTTCTTTGAAAGGAAAACACACAGGAAAAAGAAAAATGTTTACACGAAGTGATGGCATAGTATTTTTACTGGGCTGACCCCTAAAATATATGCCCACATCCTAATCCTGAGCACCAAAGAAGGTGATTTATTTGGGAAAAGGATCTTTGCAGATGTAATTAAGGATCTTGAGATGAAGAAATTATCCTTGGTTGTTTGGGTAGGCCCAAAATCTAATGGAAGTTTCCTCAAAATAGTGAAGTGGGGGAAGATCTGATTCAGACCATGTGATTGTGGAGACAGAGGAATGATGTAGCCACAAGACAAAAACTGAAGACAGCCACTAGAAATGCAAAACAGCAATGAAGGATTTCTTCCCTAGAGCCTTCAGAGGAAGTATAACCCTGAGGAGATCTTTGTGTGTGTGTGTATTACTGGGGATTGAACCCAGGGGCATTCTACCTCCAAACTATACCCCCAGTCCTATTCTTTATTCTTTTATTGTGAAACAGGGTCTTACTGAGTTTTGGAGGGCCTCACTAAGTAGCTGAAGCTGGCCGCGAACCCAGATCCTCTGGTCTCAGTCTCCCAAATACTGGAATTACAAGCATGCACCACCATGCCCGGCTCTGAGATCTTGATTCAGACTTCTGGTCTCTGGAACTATGAAAGAATAACTTCCTGTTATTTTAAGTGACCCAGTTGGTGGTCATTTGTCACAGGAGCCACAGGGAACTAATACAGTTCCATTCAGTTCCAATGGTATGTAACTAATACATACCATTCTCAAACAGGTCATTTCATTTACTGTGCCATGGTAGTCCTTCCAAATAATGGGTTCTATTTGACTTCTATGAGCTGCAGCATATTTATGTGCACATGTAACATCATCTATTTTTTTAGTTGCTTTCAGAAGATTAATTAATCTCATAATTTTTCTCTACGATAATTATTTATAAGACTGTATCAGTAGGATACATTCCTAGGTACAGAAAAGCTGGATAAAGGAGTATGCCCATTAAACTCTGTGTGTGTGTGTGTGTGTGTGTGTGTGTGTGTGTGTGTGTGTGTGTGTTACTGGGGATTGAACCCAGGGGCATTTACCTCCAAGCTATACCTCCAATCCTATTTTATTTTTATTTTGAAACAGGGTCCTGCTAAGTTGATGAGTGTCTCACTACTTGATGAGGCTGTCTTCAAACCTTTGATCCTCCTGTCTCAGCCTCCCAAGTATAGGGATTACAGGCATGCACCACCACGCCCTGTTCAAACTGAGGCTTAAAGATGTCCTTTCTAACACCAGTACTTAGAGATCCCGTGGTTCCTCATGTATCCTCTCTCCCTTGTGCATGAGTAACAAGCTCATCCTGAACAACTGTGGGAATGCTCCTGTGGTCTTTGGGTACAGTACATTTTGAGCTTTCTATTTACGGAAACTAAAGAGTTGGTCACAACTTTTTTATTGATTGATTGATTTTTTTTTTTTTTTTTTTTTTTTTTTTGTGGTACTGGGGATGGAACCCAGAGGCATTCTACCTCCAAGCTACACCCCCAGTCCTATTTTTTTATTCTTTATTTTGAAACAGGGTCTCACTAAGCAGCTGAGGCTGACCTCGAACCCGGATCCTCCATTCTCAGCCTCCCAAGTACTGGTATTACAAGTGTGCACCACCATGCCAGGCTGATGGTCACAACTTTTTAAACATATTTCCACCACTTCTTCCCATTCAGCTTGGTTTAAGGGTGTTTGTTGTATGTGGAATAAGATATTTAAAGTTTTATATATTCAAGTACATCAATTCTTCCCTCTCAGTTTCCAATTATATATCCAGCTTTGTTTATGGAAGAATGGGTCTAGTAAATTTGGATCTAAACCAAGTTTTGATAAAATGGTATTAAGGATAAGAAAGCAAATAATTACTATTGAATGTTGCTAATGTCACACTATTCTATGTGCTGTATATGCATTAATTTATTTAATATGCACCAGAGAACTATGGCTTTGAGAACTGCCAAAGATACTACTCCAGGATTACACAAGTAGAAAGATATGGAGAAGAAAGCTGCATGTGATTATCTTACAATCCCAGTATCAGGAGGCTTAGACAGGAGGATCGCAGATTCCAGGTCAGCTCAGCAACTTAGCAAGACTCTCAAGAACCTAGTGAGACCCTGTTTCCAAAAAATAAAAAGGGCTAGAAGTGTAATTGAGAGGTAGAATTCCCCTGGGTTCAATCCCCAGTACCATCATCATCATAAAAAAAAGGAGCAGAAGAGATCAGAAGTCCATTAATCTAGTTTTCTTTTCTTTTTTTTTTTTTTTTCCAGTACTGGGGATTGAACCCAGGGGCATTCTACCTCCAAGCCCCATCCCAAGCCCTATTTTTTATTCCTTACTTTGAAACAGGGTCTCAAGTCTCACTAAATTGCAGATGGCCTCACTAAGTAGCTGAGGCTAGCCATGAACCCGGATCTTCCTGTCTCAGCCTCCGAAGTACTGGGATTACAGGTGTGCGCCACCATGCCCGGCTTCATTAAGTCCATATTTCCAACTTTAATATCTTTGCTCTAAACCACCATGCTCCCTTCTGCCAGGTGTGTACTCACCTGTGCCATTTGCCTCCCACATCCTCAGGTAGTTTTAGGACCAGTTTCTATGAGAAGTTCATGGGACTTTTCTTCTTGCGGTAATTTCTTTTCTTTTTTCTTTCTTTTTTTTATTTATTTATTTATTTATTTATTTATTTATTTATTTATTTGCAGTACTAGGGATTGAACTCAGGGGCATTCTACCTCCAAGCTATACCCCCAGCCCTATTTTTTATTCTTTATTTTGAAACCGAGTCTCACTAAGTTGCGGAGTGCCTCACTAGATAGCTGAGGCTGGCCTCGAACCCGGATCCTCCGGTCTCAGCCTCCCGAATGCTGGGATTACAAGCGTTCGCCACCACGCCCGGCTTCTTTTCTTTATTAAGTTTTGCAAAACTGAATTATGGGTTAATTAAAATCCTTGGCTTGAGCCGGGCACAGTGGCACACACTTGTAATCCCAGTACTTGGGAGGCTGAGACTGGAGGTTCCAGGTTCGCGGCCAGCCTCAGCTACTTAGTGAGGCCCTACGCAACTTAGTGAGACCGTGTTTCCAAATAAAGAATAAAAAATAGGGCTGGGGGTATAGCTTGGGGATAAAATGCCCCTGGGTTCAATCCCCAGTACCAGAAAAAAAAAAAATCCTCAGCTCATTGCATGTTTTCATCACTAGTCCAATCTTTGCCTAAACATATGAGTCTATATTAATTCATTTATAAATATATATCATGTGTATAAAAAACTCCATAAACTTTCCACTCCAAACATAGTTAGGAGTTTGAGATGATCAAAGAGGGACGTAGTAGCTAGTCACTGCTGTCCAACACTTTCCTTCCCCCTCTGCACTCCTTTTTCTTCACTCTCTCCACCTCATCTGCCTTTTCTTGGCCTGCCATCTTCCCAGTCTTTCTATTCATAGATAGTTTGTGTTTCTGACTCCACCGCTTTTACTCCTTCCCTGGTTAAGGGAGACTGAGGAGTGAGAAGGAAGGGAAGAATAGAGATTGGGAGGAGAGAAATTGGAGGGTAATGTAATTGTGAAAATATGTATGGGGCAAGACATTTTCAAAGTTTTAGTATGTCTTCATGTATATTTCACTGATATATGTAGTTTTTCTTTGAACTGATTTACTTGAGTTAAAGTGGATCATTAATTTTGGGTGAATTCCCTTCATTCCTTTTTTCCTTCCTTCCTTCTTTCACAGGCACATCAAGTTCTTCCAGATTGCCTCAGGCCAGTCTTTCATCAAAGAATAAAACAAACATGTGACATTGCTATAACAGCTTCTTATTCTTCTCATTGTTAGTTTTAACCTAGTACCATATTTCATGAAATCTAAGAAGCTGATTATTAGAAGCTTCATTTTTTATGTTGTGAACTACTAGGAATGAAACAAACACACATACACTGTGGCAACTAAGCAATTTCATATACTAAGACACATATCTGCTGGGCATAGTGGCACCCAGTTGTAATCCCAGTACTTGGGAGTCTGAGACAGGAGGATCACCGGTTCAAGGACAGCTTCAGCAAGTAGTGAGACTTTCATCAACCCAGCAAGACCCTGTTTCAAAATAAAAATAAAATAGGGCTGGAGGTATAGCTTGAAGGTAGAATCCCCCGGGGGTACAATCCAAATGTCAAAAAAAAAGACACAAATCTGAAGACAAGTGTCGTTCTACAGCTGGAATGTAGGTACTTATTTGGTAAATGGTCTCAAGAAGCAAATTGATTCCCATCTCCCTTTAAGGTTGAGTAGTATTCCAATGTGTATGCACAGTATTTCTTTATGAGTCCATTTTTATTATTGAACAATCTATAAAAACTATCTTGTAATGTGAAGGCTTATTTTATTTCAATTTCAGAGATAATAAAACATCTTGAAAAATAAAGTGACTTGCTGAGGACCACTCATCTAGAAAATCGTGGAACTGCCCCATGACCTAAGCAATAGCTTCTGGAGCGGCTTGCCATGACAAGCTCTGCACACAGTCTTGAGCCTTTAGAATGAAGAAAAACTGGAACAATGAGATAAAGAAGCATCTGGTGACTACCCTGACCCCTACTGTCTCCCACATCCCAAATCATCTTTTAGGCACACACTATCCCCCTTCCTGTGCCCAGAGACTTCCTTCTCTCATTCCCTCTCCTTCCCTCCCTCCCTCCCTCTCTTCCTTCCTTCTTTCCTTCCTTCCTCCTTCCTTTTTTTCTTTTTCCCTGGGTATTAAATCCAGGGGCATTCTACCTCTGAGCTATACCCTCAGCCCTACTTTATTATTTTATTTAGAAACAGTATCTCCCTAAGTTTCTGAGGGCCTCACTAAGTTACCTGAGGCTGGCTTTGAACCTGCAATCCTCCTGTCTCAGCCTCCCAAGTACTAGGATTACAGGTGTACACTATCACACCTGGCTCCAATAGTCAACTTTCTACAAACAATCTCCTCCAAAGGCACTTTCTTCCCCCAGGCTAAGTGGTACTTTGGATTTTTTCAGTACTAATCAAATCTATCATCAGTGCAGTTTGAGTGGACAATTTCATCTTCTGTGATTAAATTTCAGGCTGATGCTGGGTGTTGTGGTACAGACCCGTAGTTCCAGTTCTTGAGAGGCTGAGATAGGAGGATTGCAGGTTCAAGGTCAGTCTTAGGAACTTAGCAAGGCATTCAACAATTTAGTGAGACCCTGTTTCAAAATAAAAAATAAAAAGGGCTGGGGGTGTAGCTCAGAGATAGAACACCCCAGGTTCAATCCCCAGTACCCCCGCCCCCCCACACACAATTAGGATGATAGCCTCCTGTGATGAATTTTGTCCTAGGCTTCTTGTGACCACACAGCTTTCACCTATTGCCTCAGACAGCCCTGTCAGCCAAAAGATGATTAAACTGTGCAGCTGGAGCCTTCTGAATACTACATATCTGATGTCACTTGGTATGAGCCACACTGACCAATTGGAGGAGAACTTTCACCTTTGAGGATATAAGGCCTGGAATCCCGAAGACTGCCAGTCCCTAGTGCAGGCAGTGTGTGATCCAGTTTCTGGACCCTGGTGGCATGCAAGTTCTTCTGGGACACCTAAGAATTGATTGGTAAGAGTTGGCTGACCTCCTGTGGACCTTTTGACTAGGACTACCCCCCAAGTGGTGACTTTCCCAGAGTGCAGACCACCTTCCTGCACCAGAGCCCACCTAAGACCTAAAGGAGCAACAGAAGCCCCCAGGAGAAGTGACCCCACCCAGGAGACCAGTGGATGCTTGCCCTGGTGGCCTTGCTCCCTCCTGGGACAGATGATGGAAGCAATATCTCAGATGGGGGAGGCACTCCCTGAGTGTTACCCATCAACTACCACCTGGCATTCCAAGTCTTGCTGAGATAGGTAAACCAAAATGGAACTATAGGGAGAGACCCCATGGACCTCTGAAAATATGACAAGTTATGTCAAGCTTGCTTCTTCAGTTAAGCATAAAGGGAGCATTCAACATAGGCTTATAAGAGATTAGACATCAGCTGGGTGTAGTCATGCTTGTTTGTAATTTCCAGTACTTGGGAGGCTGAGACAGGAGGATCTCAGGTTCATGGTCAGCCTCAGCAACTTAGTAAGGTCCTCTGCAACTTAGTGAGACCCTGTTTTGAAATAAAAAATAAAATAGGACTGGGGGAATGTAGCTCAGAAGTAGAATGCCCAAGCAGTGTGTGGTGGTGCATGCTTGTAATCCTGGTACTTGGGAGGCTGAGACAGGAAGATTGCAGGTTCATGGCCAGCCTCAGCTACTTAGTGAGGCCCTGTTTCAAAAATAAAGAATAAAAAAAATAAAGCTGGAGGTGTAGCTTGGTGGTAGAATGCCTCTGGGTTCCATCCCCAGTACAGCAAAAAAAAAAAAAAGAGAAGTAGAATGCCTATAGGTTCAATCCCCAGTACCACACACACACACACACACACACACAGATTAAACATATTAATTAAAATACCACCCACCTGAGCAACTACTTGCACAACGTAGGTACAAATGATTAATGTCTAGTCCATCTGACCAAAGTTGGGACTTGGTTGCCATGAAACTTGAAAATGTTTGTACATTTTCCAAATCAGCAAAATCCAACAATGGCTCATCTGCTGAGGACCCACTCCCTGAGTATCATATACATAATCAGCTCAAAACTGGGCACTTCACTCTGGACACGGGTGGCCCCACTCCCTCTGAGTGTGACTTCCTTTGCAGTTCTTAAATGAACCTTTGCCGAGACTGTGCTTAGTGTCCTGCAATTCTTTCTTCCGTGAATGAATGTTAGGAATTTTAATGACTCTGAGTTGAGGTTCACCCTCTCTTAGACTGCATCCAGTGACATTGCTGGTGGCAGGATCACATGTGCAGGAGCCGGTGGACCCCGCCAGCTCCTGCTGCTCAGCCATAGTGGCCAGAGAGGCGTTTCTCTGGCCCCTTTGCGATGAAATGCAGTGAAAGAGGTCGTGCCTGCAGCACTTTGTATACCGGCTCCTCTTTGGTTTTCCTTTGCGATAAAACTTGTTTTTCAATTGTGTTTTTGGTTTGGCTGTTGGGAGGACAGGGCGCAAGTGCTGTCAGGAGACCCACGTGGTGTCCTGAAAGGCACCGAGCCTAGTGGCTTCGCTTGGGGGCGCGTGGAGTGTGCAGTGGTGTCGCCTGTGACCTGGGAACCATGCGGAAGGAGCGTGGGCGATCTTCAAACTTGCACATCCCCTCTCATGCTCCAAGAAAAGATGCAGCCATGAGTCCCGCTGAGCCGTGGAGACGCCCCAGGTGCCAGGGCCCGGTGGTCCTCCATCCCCCACCTTCCCGTGTCACTTTCGGCCTTATTTCCTCCTCCCGCCTCTCTTTCCCCACCCTCTTTCAAACACACCTTCCCGCCCTGAATTTCTGTCTACCTCGGGTCCTGACCAAACCCCAGCAAATGCTGCTTTTGCTTCCTCCAACTTTTCGCAACCCCTATTCCCTAGAGTCTGTGATCCATCTGACCTGCTGCAAGAGCCTGGGGTGGAGGCGAAGACTTTCCAGATCCCGACGTGACGCCGCCGGGCAGGCCCGCCTGGCTTCCTATCCTGGGCTTACTGCCCGGCCACATCCCTCCTTCAAGTTCCAGGCGCCTTTCCACTCAATACTAAAACGGTCTGAACATTAATATCAACTTCATCTGGCTGTTGAAGGGAACTCTAACAAAAAAAAAAAGCCGGGCAAGGTGGCAAATGCTTGTAGTCCCAGTACTTGAGAGACTGAGATAGGAGGATCACAAATTTGTGGTCAGCAACTTAGTGAGGCCATCCACAACCAAGTATCCCCCACACACACATGTCCAGCAAGATGTTAATTGCTGTATGAGGATAAGTACCTATGAACTCTTCGTAATTCTGCACTTCTAAATTTTTTGAACCTAGGGGTATTTTACTTTTGAGCTATACCCCCAGCCAATATTTTAATTTTGAAACTGTCTCACTAAGCTGCTGAGGCTGGCCTTAAATCTCTAATACTCCTGTTTCAGCTCTCCCAAATACTAGGGTTACAGGCATTGCCTGCACTTCCCAATTTACAGATTATGGAGCACCTGTAAATTTTCTAGATATATATAAATATTTAACACTGTTATGGAATCTTTTTTTTTTTCAGTACTGGGGATGGAACCCAGAGGCATTCTACCTCCAAGTTATACCTCTAGTCCTATTTTTTTATTCTTTATTTTGAAACAGGGTCTCACTAAGTTACAGAGGGCCTCACTAAGCAGCTGAGGCTGGCCTCGAACCTGGATCCTCCAGTCTAAGCCTCACAAGTACTGGGATTACAAGTGTGGGCCACCAAGCCTGGCTGTTATGGAACCTTGATATACATCTCATTGCCTCACAAGCTTTTTTGACTGAACATCTTTTAGCTGTATAATATTTCTCTTCTCCTTCCTTCCTTTTTCTCCTCCTCCTCCTCCTCCTCCTCCTCCTCCTCCTCCCTCTTCTTCTTTTTTGATACTGGAGATTGAGCCCAGAGGCATTCAATTGCCAAGCTACACCTCCAGCCTGATTTTACTTATTTGGAAATAGGATCTCACTAGGTTGCTGAGAGCCTTGTTAAATTGTCCAGATTGGCTTTGAAGCTGCAATCCTCCTGTCTCAGCCTCCCAAGTACTGGGATTACAAGTGTGCACCACCACAGCTGGCTGCATAATATTTCTTAATCTCATTTAACAACATACATTTCAATTGGGATTCAAAGTTATTTATATCAAATTTCCTACTGTTACCAGGTGAGAGATTTTAAGATTATTCTGCGCAACGTCAGTCCTTGCTTTTCTGTGTGGAAAGCATTCAAGCAGAAAGCACACATGGGGAATACAAGAGGCTCATTTAGAAAAGTGAAGGCACTTTGTGAGGAAGGAAGAATGTGAAGAAGTGGGGGAAGGGGTTACAGCCCAGAGGAAAGTGTCTGAAAGCAGCAAGGAGTTTTCCACACATCAGATTTTATTCAACCTGGAAAACTTCCCCCTAATGCATATGCATTTGGGGAGGTTACTAACTCTTTTCCTGTCACATCTTAGTCTGCATTTCTCTCCACCCCCTTCCCAAGGGAAGGGGTAAATTGAGGCTCTGCAGGTGAACTTCTGGTCCATTACAGTGATCCTGTCTGCTAATATCTGCTATTACACATTTATAAGTTATTAGTTTTGCCTGCACTCACACTGACTGAATTGAGTGTGTGTGTGTGTGTGTGTGTGTGTGTGTGTGTGTGTTGCATGTAGTATATTACAGTAGTTAAGTTTTGGTTCTCAAGAATATGTACATTGCTGCGCACAATGGCTCATGCCTGTAATCACAGGGACTCAGGAGGCAGAGGCAGGAGGATCACAAATTCAAGGTCATCCTGGGCAATTGAACCAGATCCTGTCTAAAAATAAAAAGGGCTAGGGATGTGGCTCAGTAGAACACCCTGGGTTCAATTCCCAATACCAGAAAAGAGGAAAAGAAGAATATGTACACTGTAAATTTAATTAAATTTGTGTCTTACTATGTTGCTGTACCAAATAGTAACATTTGTAGTATATGAAATGTGATATGGCCGGGCGTGGTGGCGCACGCTTGTAATCCCAGCATTCGGGAGGCTGAGACCGGAGGATCCGGGTTCGCGGCCAGCCTCAGCTATCTAGTGAGGCACTCCGCAACTTAGTGAGACTCAGTTTCAAAATAAAGGATAAAAAATAGGGCTGGGGGTATATAGCTCGGAGGTAAAACGCCCCTGAGTTCAATCCCCAGTACC